>VWZD01001013.1:0-59099 GCA_013396695.1 Sakesphorus luctuosus | reverse complement strand
TCCTGCCTCACGAAATGGCGACGCGCTCGGGGGGGCGGCGCGGCGGGGAAGGGGGGGGGAGGGCAGAGAAGGCATTTGGCCGTGGGTTTGTGCGTGTTGGGTGGGTGGGTTGCGGTGTCTCCTTGCCTCCCCGACCACTCCCGTCACCCGCCTTCGCCCTCGCGTGTCGCGGTGGCCGCCCCGGCCGAGGGGGTGCCGGGGGTCGGTGCCACCCTTGTTGGTGATGCCGGAGCGGTGCCGGGGTGCGGGTGGGTGTGTGGCGGGGCACGGAGAGGCGTCCCTGGGCCCCTTCCAGATCCCTGAGCGGCTTTCGCTTCATCACGTCACTGATGGAAAACAGGCCTTGGTAGGCGCCTGCGAGCAGGGCCCTCAGTGCGTTGTGCTTAGGCTTGGTTTAAATTTGCTTTAAGATTCTGCTTTGACGGAAAGTCAGCACTTGGAATCATCGTAATTAAAAATGGGATGGAGGGGAGTGCGATTAAGTGTCCCCGGGAGGATCATGTCCCTGAGTGTGCGGTGCAGAGAGGAGCACAGATCTGCTGCTGCTCGGTGTGGGGCAAGGTGTATGTCTGAGGGCACACCTCGGTGCTCAGCCCTCCTTTCTGTCCGAGAATTGCATGCGATAGTTTAATATTAATCGGAGTTAGAGATCTAAGTGTATGATGTGGCAGGAATTGCCTAGGGAAGGGCTAAGGTCGCAGTGGTTGGTGTGATGAAACAGCTCTATTTTGTCCACCTGTGTGTCTCAGTAGATCACTTGAGGCTATTTTAAAAGCAAGGTCGCATTTGTAACAGATGAAAATGGATTTGTAGAATGTTTAATGCACATTATAATGCTCTAGCTCGGCCTGTATTGGGATAACCACACTGGCTTGGAAAACTCTTCATGTTGATGAATTCTAATACAAAAAAGCTGAGGGAAAAGTATACTGGTAAAATGAGACCATTTAAATGCAGAGCTTCCTTAAACTAAAAGTAAGGTGATTTGGACTTCTAGCCATGTAGGCAGGGGACTTTGTATGTAAAATTCAAGGTTGATGATTTTCCTTATAGCAGAAGCTGTTTCAGTAGTTGGGGTTTTTTTCAGAAGAGAGTTGCATGTCCTTAGGTTTCTTTAGATTTCACTCTTGTGTATGTAGAAGGAGGCTTATAAAATGAGCATCAGTTCCAGGTTACATCAATGCTCTTGTGGTTGGTCCCGTAGTCCTGGCCAATTACTGAAAATTTCCCAGTGTCCTGTTGTTCTTTGCAAGCTACAATGTGTAACATAGTTGCACTTGCTGTCACGGCTTGTAAGACTTGCCATTGTATGTAGTTGTTTTCATTCCTTTAGCTGGAAGTAGTATGACTTTATTCTTCAGTGTCTCCTCTTGCAGTTGGTTAACATACTTGTCCACTCTTGTTTTCAGTGGAGTTCAGCAGAAATAATACAAGAGAAGCATTCAAGCTCCTAGACTTGTAACCTGTGTTTGGAAATGTGGAATACCAAAATTTAAGGTTGCAGGTTATAGCAAATCAACTACTAATTTCCCCACAAGCTTGCCAGTGTATGGGCAGTGTGGGAACAGCGCTGAAACTCTCTGCCCAGATGGGACAGCAAGTCTCTCATGTTCTCAGTATGTGCAGGAGGAGATGTACTTGGCTTGTGAAACAAATAAAATGTTAACATTTTCACTGTTTAAACAAATACTGGTATTTCTCAAATGTTTTGTTACTGTCCAGACAACTATTTGGGGGCTGTAATTATTTGTGTATCTTTCTCCTCTTCCAAACAGCTGCAGAAGAGCTCACAGTTCCCACTAGTAGGTGATCTGTGAGGCTTCCCAGTAGCTGTCTATGGGCATTTGGGCCTTTACTGCAGGGGAGCTCTGGGTGCTGCCAGCTAACCACGGGCTAGTGTACACCCACTCAGAGTCACAACAATATTTGAGAGTACTCTCCAGAGACTGCTTTGCAGGAACTGGTGTTGGCCAAAGCTCCCTCTTTCCCTCTTCAGTGAGGAGGTAGATATTGTCAAGAACAAACAGTAAGTGCTTTTAGGTGAACAGAATCTTTTGACTTGTAAAGCAAAGCAAATGTTCCTTTTCTGACATGGAAGGGAAGTTAGACACCAAGTTCAGCTCTTGATCTCTGTTTCTAGCCTTAAAATTGAACTAAATATCTGGCAGTTGCAGTGATGTGCAAAATTCTTGCTGGCATTCTTAATTTCAATCCAAATTTCTTGGACTCCTATCTTTGTAATACTGCTGTAAAGTACTGACACTTTTAGTTTGCCAATAGCCCTTCCAGATTATGAATAATGATGAAACATGGTGTGTGTTTTCTTTCTGAACAGTTATGCACAGGTAAGGATTCTACATTATAGATGTTGCTGAAAAATGAAAATGCAGTTGTTATGTGCTGACTGTGCCTGTGATTTCAAGTTAATAGAGCAACCTAAACTTCAGGGGAATACTTATTTAAATTTTGACCCTCTACCTTTGGAAAAGGTTGGTCTTCTTACATCAAGTTTTATTTCTTGGGCATTTGTGCCTACAATGTCTGCAGCACTAAATTACTGTCTTACATGTTTATTATATTACTGATTTGGGAGTGGTGCTTGTCTTGCCTGTCTGTTTATACCAGTCTGTTACAGGCTTTAAATAAGACTTATTTGATAACAGTTTTCAATGTTTACAACTGTATTTGATTGGGAATGAACAGCTCACACTACCAGTCTGTCTTTAATAGTTACAAGATTGGTTGTCAATTCTGTGTTGGTGTTAGATGTATTTTTGGCACTTGGTTTGTCTGTTAAACTTCTTGGTCTCTGTCTTAGTTGCTTCTGTGCAACATGTGTCTTTTTAAAGGAGACTTTTTAAAAGTATGCTGATTTCTCAAAAGTTGGTGGAGCTTTTTATTAAAAAAAGTTGGCATACTACTTGTAGCAGCAATTGTAAAATATTTCAAGGGGAAAAAGGGCTTCTTATCCCTTTGAGTTTTCCCTATGAAACTGTTGTATTGAGTGTCTTTTTTCAAAATGAAATGTTTTTTTATTCATATAAATATCAAGTGAACTTTCAAAATCTGGTAATATAAGAAAATGAATGATCCTGCATTTCCTAATAGCTCTCCATAATTTGTTTCAGGAAAGCTTCTTGTTCTAGGCTCTGCATTTTGCATATAGAAATCCTATTGCAGATGGCAGATAGAAGTGTTTATAAGAAAATAACCCTTTTAGATATCTGTCAATTTGCCAGTAGATGTGTGGATTTTTTTAGAAACTTGCTCATTTGGATCATTTTATAACATATATGAATTACTACAGTAAATAGATTTTTAGCTTATTTTTTATAGAAGAGACAAGAAAACTAGATTGAAAGCCAAACTGAAGTACTTGGTCATGATAGCCCAGTTAATTAGTGCTTAGTTAATGTGACCCACTGAGAAAATAGGTGTGGCTGTGCTGAGCATGAGAGTGTGGGGATAGTAGAGCTGGAAAGCCTTGAATCCTGTGATTTAGTGAAGTGCTATCCAAACTTAGGAGTTCAGTTCAGGAACAGTCCTTGTTTCTGCATGTATTAAGTGCCTCAACAAGATCTGCATGTGTTATACACATATGGACCCCTGCAAGAAAGTTTTATTCTTAAATAGTATGTTAAATCTTTTCTCACGTATTACTGCAGTGCTACTGAAGTGATCTGGCTTATGCAAGATGGTGCTTTATAAACTCCCCAGCTGTCTTAGCTGACAGATACATCATCGAGAGTCTGTTTTAATTTTTTTTGAGTACAGATTTATGCTTCTCTCATGATGAAGTAGTTTTAAGTCATTTGTCATTCAACCTATTCTGCTGCAACATCAGTGCTATCTACTGTTCACCCTGAACCCTGGGAAAGCTTTTCTCCTTTCTTTGCAGACACTAGTGTAGAAATAGTTTCTATTACAATATTAAGTGTACTATTGGTAACTCCCTGCCCCACAGTGAAATTGGGAAGTCCTCTACTCTTATGTTGGTGAAATGGATCTACACAGAGGCAAAAGCTGCTTTTGTGACAGGCTTGGAGGACAGGACGGTTCTTCATTTCTCTCACTGCTTTAGATAAATCTCTTACCTAAAAGTCAGACAGGGGAAGGGTGGGATTCCTTTAGTTTGTTCTCCAAATGTTTCTGTCTGTGTTCTCTTCCAAGGTGCTGTTTCTTTCTCCTCAGGTTATATTTTTTCCTTAAATAAACCCCAACAAATATATTGAACAAAGGTCTATCTTGTTTCATAGAACTTAATCTTTGTACTGAACAGGAATAGTGTCCAGAGGCTGAGCTTCCCAAAATGCAGCCTGGCTTCATTGAACAGGGAATGGTACGTCAGGTTACGGGTAAGCAAGTGGGGATTGAAAAAGGCTGGTTCATTAAATCACTCATATGCTGATCACCTGTTTGAATGAATGGTAGTTACGGACTGCATGACAGGAGTGTGTGGGAGGAGCATGTACATGGATTAAACGACTACATGGGTAAGGAGAGTTACTTGTTCTCTCTAAGAACAGCCACACAGTGAAAGAAACTTTACACAGGGAGAATTGAGCACATAAAACCTGGTTTAGGTATCTGTCAATAATTATTATGTCTCAGTAATACAGCTTTGAGTGTGTAGCTTTTAGTGTGTGAGCAAAGCTATTGCATTGCCCTGATGAGGTGTAGGTTCTTATTTGCATTGGGTATAGTTTTAAAGTAGGACTTGAATTACTTCTGTAGATAGTCAGTGACTTTACTTGTATTCCTAGATTACTTGTCTTGTTTAAGAAATTTGAAGGCAAAGCATCTTGAATGCTTTCCTGTTTCTCTTGCAAGGCTATGGAAGCTCATCTAATATGGATGGTTTCTGGCCTGAAAAAACAATCCTAAGAGCATGCTGCTTAGAGCTATAATAAGCACTAAGTCTTGCATCACTTGCTACTATTTGCAGGAGAGTGATTTAAGGAAAACACAATTAGCATGAGATTAGTCTGAGGAGGATGTCTTAAAGAAAACTAGTGTTCTGCCCATAGCTTCTCTGTCTTGGCTTTCTTTTCGTCATTTCATGGCACTCTGACTGAGTGGGCTGGCTGGGTTGTTGATTTTGATGGTTGGCTGTTTATGGGGGTTTTGTTTGATTTGGGTTTTTTGGGGGGTTTGAGTGTTTTTTACATATGATTTTGCTCAAGTTTGGCTATGGGTAGAGTAGGCAAAGAAGATAATTAATAGATGAGAGGTAGTAAAGAGCTAGAATTTTTCATGTGATATCCAACTGCTCCCTTAGGTACCCTGGAAAATATAGTATTGCTTAATTTGAAGTGCTTTGGATAAAGGCTGCCCATCAGGACTGATAAGAGGAAATTAAGGACTTTTGCAGAGACTATTACTTATCTGCATCAATTAATGAGGTCAAAAGGATTTTTAAGGCCCCTGAAACAGCAGTTTGAAGTGATAGCTGCACTAGGCATCTTTGAATAAGCTTCAAACTGCTCTTCTATATGAACGTGAACTCATGTAGAAGGGAGTCCACAGTGACTTATAGTAAATTAGTGCAAATACTGCAGTGTGAAAAGACTGGTCAAGGAAATGACTAGTTAGATGCTGGTCAGTCAAGAAAGGAGGAAGAGCTGCCTTATATAGGAACCTAACCCTGCACTGTTTGTGTATTTTCTTGGCTTCTCTTTTGATAGGAGTCAATGTCCTTTTGTCAGCTAAACTGCTAAACAGGTGTTTTGTATGTCATAAAGTCACTCAGGTATGAATCTCCAGTGAGCTTTCAGTTCTTTTGGGGAAGATCTGGTCTTAAATTAGACCCTATTACCAAGTTACTCCTCAGACTCTGGTAGTGTTGTTCTTAACTTGTGATGTCTAGTTAGATGGTCACCATAGCTGGTCTTTTTTGTAAAATCATTAAACTTTCATTAAATTGCTGCAATTTAATACCTCTGTATTTGGAAGCTGCTCTTGTGTTCTTGTTTCCCATCTCTTATAAGGACAAGGAGTTAATGGTTTAGTGGATTACAGTAATGCCTGTGACTCCCTGCTGTTTCATGAGAAGTGTTGTTACAGGGGCGAATTTCCAGCAGCATACTGGAGAAAGGAATCAGTTCTCTGGATAGTAGTGCACTTACTGTGCAGAATATTAGAGGATGCACTCTACAGAGTTCCTGAATATGATCAGTAGATCACTGATCTCTTTCTGTGGATATCTAATCACAGCAGGATATCCCGAGACAAAACAATCTTCAACTGCCTTTGTGCCATTCATGTTCTTTAACATGACAGACAGGCACTTCTTTCATCTGATCAAACAGACCTTGTGAAAAAACAGCACTGATATTTTAATTTATAGCAGGATGTTAATATGTCAATAAGCAAAAATCTTCTTGTTCTATACCCTTGAACACATCTATTTGTGAAGAAAAGTGAAGCCATAGTAACATTTTGTAAAGGTACAGTATTTTATAGTAATCCCATTGGATTAGTTGTGCAGTGAGTTTGTAAACAATAGCACCAGCATATTCAGGTGGAGATGGAATTTGCACCTCACTTGTAGGACTATGGATAGTTTACCCAAAGGAAGGAACTTATGCAGACTCTCATAATGTGAAGGCAGGCATACAGCTCACAGACCACTGCAATGCATTGCTTTGCAGCCTGCCTGGCTTTCTTTTGGCCATCATCCCTGCTGTGCTAAAGAGCCAGCTGAGAGACTGGGAGAGCTGGAGGATGGATTTGGTGTTTTACTTCATGAAGATCATAATCTGCATAGCAAATGGCTAATCTGTACTCTAGAGCTGTAACATGAGTATCTGTCCTGCTGGCAGGTAAAAGTAGTGGTTTAATTTACAGATATTAGATAGAAGTGCTATAAAAGCTCTTTCACAAAGGCAAGAATGGAAGCACTGATTACTTTACATGAATATTTTTCTATGTTGGTATTTCTATTGTTTTTACTGTAGAGACTCTAGTGTTTGTTTTGATTTTTCCCTGTATTTCTATCAGTTTTCTTTCTCTGTTCCCTGACAGCAGGGTTCAAGAATGCAGTGTAGTCGGCATCATGCTTGCAGGCTGTTTCAGCAATACGAAAGGCAAGTGGATCATTTGATTGCTTTATGCCAACTAAACTGCGTTGGGATGGTGAGTGTGGTGAACTTGCTTTGTACCTGGTCATGTCTTCTGCTGGCATTGTTACTTGTAGTGAAACTGATATGAGTTACCCTTTGGATAAAGCAGTCTTATCTTTTGCTGTTTTGCTCCCTAACTGACCTGCAGCAATACAGGGTAGTAGCAGGAATGTTGATGCCAGGCAGAGAGCACAGTTTAGGAACAGCCTGTAGTTGTCTCTTTAGAAGTATAGCTTTGAATCAAACTAACTCTGAAACTCTATCAATATTTTGCTGAAAGGGAAGCTAGTAGCAGGTTGGTGGTGGTGTCTCTGCTGCTAAACTGGCCAATCAGCTTGGATGCTCCCAATGTGGAGGCTAAGGAGAAGAAAAAGCTGAGAAAAAAATCTTATGTTTGGAAAATAATGACTTGCAGTTCTCAAGGAAAGTGTCTAACAACATCTTTGAAAGTGGAAATTTATCTTTTGTATTAGAACCGTGTTCTTCCCAAGTAGATGTTCTCAGCCATTAAGGAGTTCAAAGAATTTCCTGCTCTTAACCTTGGCAGTATTCATATTACTCTCTCATAAACAGAAAAGTAGACTTGTTGTCTCTGCAAGGCCTGTTTGATAATTGAATGTGAACAGAGTCATATTAGACTTATGGTAGTGCCACACATAGTCACTGACACTGGCCTTCAAAAAGTATGACAGAATTGTGGCAAGCTTTTTCTGGTGCTAACAGAGCCTCCTACCCAACACGCTTTATAATGGTTCATGCCAATAATGACACATCTATAATCGTGGTATTGTCAGGTGCCTACAGGGCAGGTAAAGCTGAGAGGCATCATAGTGTAGCAATTTTGACCTGTACATTAATTCAAAACAGATGGAGCCCACAAATAGATGGGCTCAATTACAGTGCCAGCTGGTCTTAAGCAGATTGGAACCAGATGAGTGCTGGGAACATCTAAACTTTTGTGAAGTGATTTATTTACTTGTTGCTTTAAATCACAGACAGACTCAGACTATTCTGAGTTGGAAGGGTCCACAAGGATCATTGAGTCCAACTCTTAAGTCAATGGCCCAGATGGGGGATTGAACCCATGACCTTGGCATTATTACAACCAAGTTTTAACCAACTGAGCTAATCTCAGATGTGGTCAGTATGCCTGTGCCTCAAGACCTTGCCTGCAGAAATCTGCTCTGCTCAGTATGTGTGTAGATGCTGAAAGAAAAAGTGCTTCTTTTTCTTTGTTCCTTTGGGAAATGAATGTGTAGACTTGGTCAGAAATATATCAGACTCTAAGTGGTTTGTGTGAAAGTCAAGAACTAATGGCAATTCTGGTTAGCACAGGTGCTCTCTGTGCCTCAAACTTGGCTTAGACAGTCTGCAGTTAGTATAGCAACAAGGTAATCCTGATGGAGCAGGTTGCTGTTTAAGTGAGCCTCAAGCAGCCTACTAATTCTAACCTTGAAGTCCTTGCTTAATCTTGCAACCTTGCTGCCAAGTTAGTATTAAGGTATGTCAGATGTTCTTTTCAAATGAATGGACTCAACAAACTCCTTTCCTGTAACCTCTTTTTTCTCCTTCTTTAGATTGTAATGCAAAAGCTCCATACTGGGGTATGGATGTGTTATCTATGCAGTACTGAAATGCTGACTGTAGCATTACGAGGAGATACAAGAATAGCAGTTGGTTCTCTGACAATCTGCATGACTTTTGATATTCCCGACTCTATCTTTGTTAAACAAGATGGTAATTAAAGATAATAGTGCTCTGTAGACTAAGTTTACCTTGCCTAATGAGGACAGTAGGTAGTGTGGTGGAGTCTGAAGCCTGACAAACTGCCAGATATGAAGTAATCACTCATAAACACCTTGGACCATGTTGTGGTTGGGTGTCTGTGTGCTCCTGTACTCATCTTGGGAAGGACGGGGGCTGTGAGGTGATAAATGGTATGTGTCTTCTGAGCAAAGGCAAGCAGAAGCTGCCTGGCTTGCATTCACCTCTTGTAATAGTTTGTAACGGATATTTAATCATAGTCTTGTTAAGCTGATAGAAGTCTGAGTAAGTGGAAGTGAGAAGGAAGTGGCCTGAACTCATATGGAATATAATCTTCTTGTGCTCTGGTTTAAATACTGTCCTCCCCATCAATCTGTATACATGGCATGACTTTTATTAAAGCCTCTCCAAGGTGAAGGACATAGCTGCAGAACATTTTGTTGGTATACAGCTCTGAGAATTTAATGAAACTGGGGGCTGTGTAACAGCCTGGAAGTGTGGCAGAACAATTGCGTTTGCAAGCTCTGAAATGTGAATCTGTAGCATAGCACTCCTTCAGCTGTCATCAGTAGTAGTCCATCTTCCTTTTCCACTGTCCTTAAGGCTACTTAAGTGTTTCTGGTGATGGTAAAAATAAAATACTCATGCAGAAATTATTCAACGAGTGTTACCATGGTTGAGTCAATTAGTCAAATATATTTTCTTTAACAGTGCCCTCCCTCTCCCACTTAGTGTGACAGAAGATCTATCTAAAAATTGGTCTGTGGTTTATGATACTTTTATTTTCTTTTTTCCTGTACAGCTGAAACTACCTGCCACTGTGAGGTTTTGTTTTGCTTTGTTGTCCTTTAATGTAAGCAATCAACCAAATCTGAATAAGGTTACCCTGCCATGTAATCACTGTCGTGGAGGGAATTTGGTTTGAAATACTTCAGCCTGGTTTTAACTCCTGAGTTATCCTAAGCATTGTTATGTGATTGTCCTCAGTGGCGTTTAACGCTCTCTGTGCTGGTGCTGTTTCTAAAACTGCAGTTTCAGGCTTGTATAGGCTGTAATTAGTAATAAGGCGACAACTTAATTGTTCAAAGTGATATCCAGTGGAGTTAAACTTTTATCACCAAGTAATTGCTGTGCTATTTATGCTTGGTCAAGGTCTGGATAACATCATACATTGCCTTCAAAATAGAACAGCCTGAAGGAATTATTTGAAACAGGCTTTTGTTTGTATGCTAAGCAAGTTTTTAAGTTTGAGCAAATAAACCTTCAGATGTGAATTTGCTGTTTAATATGGGAGTTCCTGTCATCTCATTGCTCCAGCGTGGGGGTGGGATTTCCATGTTTGCGTTGCTGAGGCTGCAGACTGTTTCCACCAAAGGTGCTGACTTCACAAATTCCTGAAGTATTTTAGTCAGGTTTTCTTAATGCTCAGTTGCTGCTTAGGACAAAAAGAACCCTGTTTCTAGCAGTAACTGGTAATCTGAGGGCATCACAGGTGGATAATGCTGCTTGAAAGGTTTGCTCAGAGGTTTTGGTGATTAAAAAAAAAAAAGCCTTGATTTTATCTTGGGATAAGAAAAGCTGTTTCATCTGTGTTTTTGTTCCTCTTTCCTCACCCCATTTTAAACATCACTTATTACTGCCACACTTGTTGAGGTTATGGAAACAATTGCTAATAATTCAAAGTAAATGTTGCAATTTGCTTTTGTTACAAACATAAGCTAAAGATACAGAACCAGAAGCTTTCAGTCCTACTTAGGTTAGCGATATCCCAGACTGAGGTGTATATTCTCTGCCCTGTTAATCTAAACGAAGTACGAAATCACCAGGCTGAGTGACAATGTCTTAATGAGCTCTTCCCTTGGTAGAAGGGAAAATAAATTAATCGCTTTAGAAATTAAAGTTTACAGCAGGAGCAGATGAATGGCTGAAAATAAAGGAAGTGTTTTCAAGTCTTTAAAAAGAAATATGTTACAAAATTGGAGGATTGTTAGTTTACATAAACAGTTGGACCCTTTTGGTGTGTTAATGTGACCCTCTGTTCTCTCAGTGTGGACCCGGCAGCAAAGGACTTGCTTCAGTCTAGTAATGAACTCCCAATGCTGGCAAGTGCCTTAGAAGTAAACACTTGAGTATCTGCTGTGTGCACAGGACAAATAATGTAATCCAATTAAGACAAATCTAAAATCTATAATAGACACTTCAGGTCTTACTTAGATTGTATGAGCTGCTGCCCATTTATACAATAAATAGTGTTACTGCTTTAAAACCAGCTTACTTCAGCTTGGCAAGGCAAATTAGAACTAAACTTGTAATTTGTTGCATAATGTATTAGTGAAAACGGGTTAAACTTTGTGATTCCAACAGATACATCTTATAAACTGAGGGAAGTATACTGTGATCTCTAGCCTTGTCATTCTCAAAGTTAATTGGAATTTCTAGATCAAAGTGAAACTATGGACGTGATCATCTGCTTTATCTGAAAATCAAGGTGCATTCAGATAGCAAGTACAGTTTATGTGTCAGAACAGAGATTGTGTATTCTTGAGCTCTGGACATGCTTAACTTCTTAAAACCATTAAATGGATGAGTAGGCACAAGTAAGTACTTTTTCAGGGTTGGGCGTGGTGGAAGTTGTGGGCTGTTTTTTGCCCCAGGGGGTACC
Organism: Sakesphorus luctuosus; assembly: GCA_013396695.1. Lineage (NCBI taxonomy): Eukaryota > Metazoa > Chordata > Aves > Passeriformes > Thamnophilidae > Sakesphorus > Sakesphorus luctuosus. Next base: position 47,552 of record VWZD01001013.1, on the reverse strand, counting down.
TGACAAGGCCCCCTGTGCTTCAGTCTTTTGAGCAGTGCCCCTTATAAAACACCATTGTAGAATGGAAAAACTCAGTTTTAAGCAAGTATGTAGGATCTGTAGGCGTTTTGTCAAAACGACAAGGCAAACTGAAGTTTTGGGCCTAACATTTCCCTTTGAACAATGTGCTGGTCTTGCTATATGTGTCATACTCCTGTGGCTGTTGTTATAGGCCTGTTACAGAGACCTATTGTAGAGGCCAATTCTCTACATCCCATGCAAGAGTTGGTTTTGGAAGTGCAAAGCTTCAGTTTATTTTTTTGAGTCTAAATCAAGAAATTACAAAATCTGGATTCATTTATACTTGGCAAGGGATTTCCTTATACTTTAAGTACTTTGCTATTAACCTGTCCTAAGGCACTTGTTTCCTTTCCTTACTTAATCGCCTTTCGTCAGGCCTGCAGTCAGATCATCTTTGGAATCATAAAGGGAAGATTAACAGTCAGAGAGTGACACAGGAATTCGGGCATGCAAATGTAGTGGATGTTTGAATGCTGGGAGTTGTTTATGTGGAAGAAAGGGATGAGATTGGATGTGCTTTGGATGCTGGTCATGATCTGCTCCTCCAGCCTTACCACATAACCTGCTTGCACTGACTGGGCTATAATTGTGATTGGAGTGGTGGGAAGGAAAAGGGTAGTATGAATGTGGGGCATGTGATCCCTATTACTTATGAGGTTGGACCTCAGGGCTGGGAAAGCTTTTATTCATAACCTTGTAGCCAAATACATGTGATGAAGAGGGAAGGAACCTGTCATTTTCTGCTGGGAGTTGATGTTTGGAATCACTTGAAACTCCTTGAAACTTTAGGAAAATGGACAAAGTTTTAGACTTCTTGAAAGTTTGAGTAGGTGCAGGTCTGAATTTACAACAGAACTAAATGACCAGCTCTGCAATGCTGAAGTGCACTTTGTTTGCTTCCCTCAAATGTCAAGCAACTGAGTGTCATCCCTGAATTGGCTGCTTTGCCCTTCCATGCTCATTCATGTAGGAGATAGTGGACCCAGACCCCTGTATAATCTCAGTCACCAAAAACTTAAATGCTAAAGAGTAATAAGCTGCTTTGGTTTTGACAATGCCAATATTACTTGAATAAGTTTGAATTACCAAAATTTAAGTTGCAGCCAATTCTCTGAATATCAAACTTGACTTGGCACTAGAAATCCCAATTCCTATTCTTGGAATCAAAAGTTGGAATCAAAAGTCCTGAGAAGCGTAAGCTTGTAAAGTCACCTAATAAAATGCAGATATTAAACATTTTTGGTTTTCAAATCACTTTCATGAAGTATACAAAAAATCTGAATTTATGCAAGTATCCTATCTGTGTGAGGTCTTTTGAGTCTTTGGGCTACTTGTGAGTTTACTGCTTTTCCTCTTCAGTCTGTTAAGAATGTTTTTAAAGCTCTTGAACTGAATGACCATTCAGTAGAGAAACAGTAAATTGGCTTGTCCTCAAGGTGAGGAGTAACACAAGCTGCTTGCTTATAAGATTGTGTTAAGAAGACTATTTTCTTCAGAGCACTGTCAACTTAGTAATTGCATTGGAAGTAAAATTCGGTTTTCTTCTGGCAGTTTCAGGAACAGAAAAACTGAAGCATGTGTGAAAGTCAGTAGCAGAGGCATCTCAGGTTATATGCAAGTGATACTGTCTAAAGTCTGCAAAGCTTCTTGAAACAGGGAGGTCCTTAGAACTTCTCAAATTCCCCTCTAAAGTGTTGCTTAAATTACCTTTGTTTGCCTCTAGTTCCAATACGGAAAAGGGAGAGTAATAATTCCTCCTGATGTTTGTATGTTCACACAGCATGGTTGGGTGAAGAGAAACTTGGGGTGGCAGAGGACTGTCCAAAGCACAGTATCCTGATATGTGTTCTTTTCATTTCAGGCAAGAGTAAAGAAGCGGAGATAAAGAGGATAAATAAAGAACTAGCAAACATTCGGTCAAAATTTAAAGGTAAGTGACTTGATCATACTACGCTACACATACTTCCATATGACATTCTTCTAGAGGGTTTTGTTTTTACTTGTTTTGGACTTTTTGTCAACTGCAGACTCAAGTACAAGGCTAGAGCAGTTTGTTAGAATAACTATTGAAGATGTTCTCTTAACTACAGAGCATTCTGACAGTCCTGTGATTCTTGGCTATAACACAAGCAAACTTCCTCCTATATCAAATAATTGGGCTACTGTTCGCAAACTATTTCTTATACTTTGCCTTCCAACAGTGTGACTTCTCAACCTGTTTGCTTGCAGAAGGCTGTGAGGATGTGAATAGATTGAAGATACATGGGTGGATGTGATCACTTCCAGTAAAACAGAATATGTTTAAACTTTTCTTCCTTCCTCTGTCTTCCGCCTCAACCCCTTTATGGAAGTAATGGATTAGGCTGCCTTCTAGAGGAATTAGGATTAAAATACATGCTTGATCAATCTATACATCTTGACCACAAGCAACAGCAGTAGAAATTATTCACATAAAACAAAGGATATGGAGTAACTAACTCCAAGAGGCAGCAATTCACTTTTAAACAGTACAAGGTAAAACTCATCCCTTAGCTGTATTCAGGTTGTGTGTGCGGTTTCAAATGTTAAAGATTCTGAGGGATAGTTGGGATGCTTTTAGTGGCGTTCTAGCAGTAGTGGTTGTTGCAAGTTCTGTTGGAATAGATATGAGACTATATGTGTAGTTAGATAAGGCATTGCAGCGTGGAGGTCATGTATGTGGCTTCAGACTTGCTCTATTTGTATTAAACTCATCTACCTTAGGTAGCTATTCTAACTCAGACTAGTGTATCTATTTGGAATTCTCCATGCATTAACAAATAACTCTCCTGAGCTTCATGTGATCTGTTGCTGCATTTTAAGTGGTATGTCACTTAAAGGCATATGAAGACCTGTAAAAGCATGAGTGTCCACAACAGCTTAGAAGGGAAAAGTGAACCATAGTGCGAGATACTCCAGAAAATTTAAGAATTTTTCTGGATCGGAAGCCATCTCATGCCTCGGTGCTAACGTTTTTCTCTTAGAAATTTCCGCGTGCTTTACGCAGATTGGTGACTTCAGTCACAGGGTAACTAATGAAATGGCAACAGCTATTTTTCTAGATTAAATAAGAAAAGGAGCTTTCATTTAGCCATCTCCTTTTCCTGACACATTGTTTTTCAATTTCTTTTCATTGCAGAGCTTTCATATAACACTGATGTTGATCTGGTACTTCTCTACTGAGAAGTAACAGGCTTTGCATAGTCTGTTCTACAGACTTATTTTTCATCACCTATTCTAAGTCTGAAACTTTTTGTCCATTTTCCAGTCACAGTGAGCACTTGTGTCTGTTTTCGAGTAACCCGTAGATCCTGCCTTCACATACAGAGTGTGCATGCACACTGAGCGGCTGGCATGTAGTTCACGGGTCTGCTGGGAACCTGTGTAAAAGAGTAACAGCTGTTTTTTAAAATTCCAGTTTTATGATCAAAGTGGACCGTCTTACTTCCTAGTAAATTTAAACATGAAGTTGTACCTTTTAAATAAAGCAGTTTAATCTCCAGGCAAAATCTAAATTAGACATATAAAGGATATTTTTCAGATAAAGAGGCTGAGTTTAATTAAAAGTTGTTTAGAAAGTTTCTGTATTTTAAGAAGTTAATAAATTTCCATGGGGTCATTTAGCCTGGAGAAGAGGAGGCTCAGAGGTGGCCTCATCACTGACTAGAACTACCTGAAGGGAAGTTCTAGCCACGTGGGGGTTGGTCTCTTCTCCCAGGCACTCAGCAATAGGACAAGGGGGCACGGGCTCAAGATCTGCCAGGGGAAATTTAGGTTGGATATCAGAAAAAAATTCTTTACAGGGAGAGTAATCATGGATTGGAATGGTCTGCCCAGAGAGGGGGTGGATTCACCATCCCTGGAGGTTTGTAAACACAGATTGGCTGTGGCACTGAGTGCCATGATCTGGTAAATGGATTGGAGTTGGACCAAGGGTTGGACTTGATGATCTCGGAGGTCTTTTCCAACCCAATCGATTCTATGATTCTATGTTACTTTATCTGTAAACTAATTTCATTAAATTGATTAATCTGGAAGATACTGCACAAAGATGGCTTGTTTCCTCTTGGACTTTGTAAAACTACTTGCTGTCAGGTAGTAACATTATTGGTTATCAGCTGTTGCTGAAATTTGTTTGAGCGCGTAAATTCTTTAACTGTTCAGACAGGACAGGTTTTTCTAGAAAGATACATTAATAGTTACTCCACCTATGCCCTTGCATCATAAAGAACAGCTAGAGGTTAATGCCTAGCTGGAAACCTTGCTGCAGTCACATTAACACAGAAATCTAGTTCTTTCAGCAACTTGAAAAAGGTGGTGTGGCCTGAAGTTATCTTGATTTGGTTAATAGGCCAACTTTAGTTTGTGTGCAAAACCGAGCCAAATTTTCACTAATGAAACTGGAAACTTTCATCAGCTTAAGTCTTCAGTTAGCAGCAAAGGCCTGAAAATTTCAAAAGAATAAAAAAAGAAAGTTATTGAAGCACCTTTCGCTGCCTCCTTGTATGTTTGAATGTGCTTGAAGCATGAAGGAAGCCTATCAGACCTGCTCACTTTGCTGCTAGAGTTAAACTTGCTATTGTAAAGGAATCTGATACGGAATTGCAGACAAGTTTGTAGTGGCTAAGGCTGCCTAAGTACTGACGTTCGGGGTAGTCCAGTTTTTAGTGTTTGACTGTAATCAAATCTATTAAATAATCCTCTTCAGATAGGAGCAGTTAGTTAGATATCACTTGCTGCCCTACTTCTCATGTTTGCACCTGATGTGAAAAGCTTTAATCTACGAGCTCAAATAGGGAAGCTGTAGTGAAACCTCTAATCCATTGAAAATTAAGCATTTTAGAAAAAAATCATGGTTTACATGTTTTGAGTAACACAAGTTAAACTCTTATTTGGGTCCCTCTGCACCCTCTAACCTGCACACTTCTGTGAACTTGAGTGGAGAAAAAATGCATCTTTGAGTTGTTTGAGTACCACAGCAATCAATGCAGCCTTTAAAGTTAATGCTAATTATATTTATGCCTTCCAAGTGCACTTATGGAAAGTGTAGTAAATCCTATATGAAGATTACGGAATGGACACTGGCACACAATTCAGTGTTTTGTCGAGGTCCCTGTGAAGAGTCTGAATGTGCATTCAGAGGGTTGCTAATGTCCCCTCTGGTGAAAGGCTGCCTTACACATGATAGAGTTAGTCTCCACTGTTCTTTTCTGTGAATAGCTTTGGAAAAGCAGCAGTATAAGCCACTGTTGTACTAGTTTTACGAAAGCTTGGCAGTAATGAAGCTATAAGTGAACTGAAATCAGTCAGGAAAGCATTCTCTGGTTAATGTAGGTAGTTTGGGAGCTGTGTTGTATCATTGAGAAATTATAGGTTAAAGAGTTCTGATGGTGCAGCTCATAAAACCTTTTCAATTCTGTTCCTGTTTTGCAAGGTATTTTGTGGCTTAAGTATAAAAATAGTTAAAGGTACATGAACAGTAAAGTCTTCTCTGCTTACTCTTGGAGCAAGGGAGAAATGATAATAGGAATCTGTCTCTGTAGAGCCATGATGTAAACAATGATCAGAGAATGGAGGTGCTTTTAGCAAAGTAGTGTGATAACTTTAGCCTACATACCTATGGGAGCATCCTTTAAGAGCTATTTAAATAGTTTTGAATAAATACATCAGTATAATTTGAGTGAAAGATGACTAAATCTTCCTGTAGCTGATCTTCATTCGGGTTACTTTATTACTAAATCTCTATGGATTTTGGATGGAAAACCATACTTAACTGAAGACAATAACTTCATGTTGCCTGAACAAAACCATAAATGTCACAATTTGGAAGAACATGAGTTTAGACAACTTGTGTAACTACTTGATGTCTTGAGAGTGTGAGTTGCTGATAGCTATGTATCTTTCTGCTGCAGAAGTCCCACATCAACCCATTAACTCCACTTGCAGAAGGGCTATATAAAAATAAAGAGACCTTTGTATATGTTTTGTTCTTGGTTTAAATGTAGATCATTCAGTTTAATGATCTCTGACTTTTAATGTAGCTCTGACTTTTAAAAATGTTTTTAAATAGTTTGAATGAAGACATATGTGTGATTGTGAACTTTATTTGGCAAGGGACTCCTGTCCTGGGGTGCCCTGGTTACAGGTCCTGCCCAGCCAGAGATGCAGCTGTTGGACTGGCCAACTGGCTGTAACCCAGGAAGGGTCTGAGTAAGAAGCAAGGCCTTCTGACAGAGCTAAGTTCTCTTCTGACACTGGCGTAGGAGACTGGCACACCTCTGGATCTCTGCAAGCTTCTGCACGCTCTGTTGTAATATCTGGACTTCTGTCTCATGTAACTTGCAAGATACATTAGTGACTATTACATACAAAGGCTGAGTATTTCTTGTTTTGCTCTATCATGCGAGTAGCTGTCAAGCCTTTTACCTGCCTTATGTTTGGGTAACCTGTTATTTAAAATACCCTAGTATTTAACAGGCTGGAGTAGGGCTATACATCTCTGGAAAAGCAATATTTTTCTTGAACTGATAGAACATATACCATAGCTTTGGATTCTAATCTAGCTTTTGTGTGCTAAATGCAGCAGAAATTTAGAACCTCTGTACTTAAGGTGTTTTTGTCTCTCTGTTGAAGCACGAGGAAGCTCCATTGCTGAGGTCAGTGTGTCCTTGATGGTTGCTTTAAATGCTTCTGCATTAACTGAGATAAGAAGAATGTAGTAGGGAGAAACTGCACCAGTGTGATAAAGTAGAAGTTGTAGGAGTTAAATGTGAGGCAGAGAAAGGCTATTCTTTTGTTTTATGTGTTCAGACTGTAACCTGATTTTGCTCCCATGCTTGACCCTACTGGAATTCTGTCAGAGTAGTAATTGCTTTGTGAGTGAGAAAATACCCAGTTTATTAAGTTATATCACTTTGAATGCTTAGACCAGAATTTGTGTATTTTATGAAACTGCCCACAAATCTATAAGCTGTTTCTGCAGTCAAAGGAACTTTGTTCTCTGTTTGATTCAGACTTCTTTTTCACCCAATCTGGCATTGGAATTTAGTTTTGTTCTGATTGCTTGAGTTAAGAAACAATCAGATCCAATAGAATAGAACAAAATTCTTCCTTTTATTCAGTGCTGGGAACATGGGGGATTCCACTAAAGACATATTCAACGAGACTTTTGTGTTTCCAGGTTTATATACTTAGTTACAACTGATAACCCTTCCCCAAAGTTAAGCAGTATGTTTTGGGTGACCTTTAACAGCTCTTATCTCTGCAGCTGTATATTTCCTTTCAACTAAACAATGGTACAGCTTTAAGCCTCAGCCTAGGCAGGTTTTCTGATTTATTTCTTACAGCTGAGCCTTTAATCTAAACAAGATTTTGGTTTATTTCTTGACGTTCATCTTACAGCTACAGGGTGAAATTCCTCTGTCTAAAGATATGCATGACAAACTAAGGTACAAGATAAAATCAAAAATTAATATAAAATACCAAGTTACTACAGGTCTGATTAGAAATTAGTAAAGACCATTATGATTTTATGGAGAAGGGATAAAATCCATTTTCTTGAGGAGTCCCTGTATCAGTTTAAATAGAGTTTGTGTTACAAGAGTGGCTGCTAGATCTCAGATGTGGTGGTGTATCTTTGTTTTGGCTTGTGCAGCAGTGCCCCAGTATCAGTTCTTAATCTCTGGTTTTTGGTTGGTTTTTTTGTTACTTCAACTGACTTGTTTTTCCATTCTAGCAAGTCTTCCCAAGATATGTGGTAACCCTTTGGAGGAAGTTAAGATAAGCCTCTAAATGCCTGTTCTAAACAGAACCTGTCTAACAGTAAATTGCTTTCCTGATAGGCAGTGGAAGTGTAGTCTTTGTATTTAAGATGGATCTTGTTAATCACACTGTCCTCTGATCATCTGAGACATGTGTGAAGGCAATCAGACAGTAAAATAATGGTGTCTTCACTGACAAGCTGAATTGTTGAAAGTAAAATCAGGCTTCAAATATGACCTGAGTTATAAGGCTGCTGTAGTAATACTCCATTCTAGTGGTAGTCGTATGGTAACTAAATACTAGTTTATGAATTTGTATGGGTTGTCTGCCACAAATACTCAGTGCTTGATGTAGAGAGCTTGGACTGTCACTCTTACAAAGTACAGATCTTGTCTCAAAGTGTAGCTACATTCATAAAAAGCAAATTCACTTTTCTTGACCTCTAAGCCAGTGGTAGCCTGACACAGTGTATGGCTGGATCGCTGCCCACTGCAGGAACAAAGGTCAGTGTCAGCCTTGGAAGGAAGGACACCAAATGCAGAGAAACAGTTAACAGCGTTGTCCATTCTGTTTTGCACAGGCCATTGCTGTGGTTTTAAAAGTTAAATTTTTAAGGCAGCAATCAGTGAAATGAAAGCTAGTGAGATTTGTCAGGCTTCCTTATCTTCTACCCCTCAGTGAACATCCCAAGGACTAAACTGCTTTCTTGCCCTCTCTGGCTGGTAGCAGGCTCAGTAACTGTGTACCAGACTGGTTTTTAAGTGTAATGAGTTAGATTCAAAAGAAGGTGCTGGTTTTTAACTATTGATCCAAATTAGAGATGGAAGTTGCTGCCTGGAAAATGCTTTTGTGCCTTTTTTCTTCATTTTGGGAGGGCTATGTGAAAGATTAAAAAAACCCCCCAAACTGCTGTGTTTAAATGCTAGAGAGGAGATGCACAGAAATGTGAAAGTAATAATTATTTATTAATAGTATGATTTGTTGATCAGCTGTTAATAATTTATTTCTTAGAAAAATGACTAAAACTTTTCAGGGAAAGCAAGTAGCTTTTGAAATGCCCATTGTGCTTAAAACCTGCTGATGTGTGTTGTGAATCCTTCCTGTTTCTGCTGACTCGATTTGCAGTACTTGCAAATGTTCCTGAAAGCATTTGAAAATGAGCTGAGTTAAAAGAAATGATTGTGTATTGCAATAAAGATAACAGAACATGTGACATTTCCTTCTGCTCTTGTTAGGGTGTTTGTTTGAGGCTGGGGGAAGCTGTACTATTTTAGCACATACTTGGGCAATAAGACTTGCTATTAATCTTTAAAATGAAACCTTTGTAACTCTTTGTAAATACTACACAGGAGGGAGAGGAATAGTTAAAATTTCAATAAAAATCTGAATCACAGACTTCTTCAAAACACAGTTGGGCAGCTACTGTGTGATTTTTGCATTGCTCTTTTTTCAAATTGCTCAGATAATTAAATAATAAAATCTAAAAAGAGACAATACTCTCTTACTGCTGGGACTAGAACTAGTAACACTTTAAAGAAGAGTTCTAGTAATTATTTGGCTTAGTTTATAAGCTTGCCTGTTTCTGAGAACTGTCACATTGCCTTCAGTTCTGTATGCAAGGGACAGAAGATTTTGAAAGTAGTCAGTGTACTCTTTTTTTATATCTTCAGAAAAGATGTTTCAGGTACTGATTTTACAATATTTTTCATGGATACCACATGATGGAGAAGGAAGCTGCTTGTTCATTGGGTGGGGCTGTGTTTTGAGTTTAATTGCATGGCATATCTTCCATCAAAAATTCTTCAAATACTCCAAGATCCAAGGGCCTTGCTAATCTGAGCTCTTAAAATACTGGTATCTTGGAATGATATAATACTTTAAATAGCTGGGTCCTAAACCTTAAAAAAGGAATTTCCAAACCATAACAAATAGTTTGTTGTGAAAGTTGATGTGGTTCAGAGTATACATGCTTCCATCTGCTGATGTTCTTCACTAAGCAATTGGGTTGCAGTGTTCCGTACTCCTCCTTCCCTTCTGGTCTCACAAAGTCAACACCAGAGTCATTTGAGAAGATGAGAGATTAGGTTTTATACTTGTGACTTCTGTATATGGCTGATGGATTGTACACTAATAGGCAGCTACAGTTCAACCACTTGGTCTGCTGGGAACTTGACCTTGGAGACTGGTGGGGGTGTGTTTGCCTCTGGCAAGTGCAGGTAGAAGTTACTTTCTAAAACCTTTTCATGTATTTGTATCTCAGAGAAGCAACTAATGATAGTAATGCTAATACCATAGTAAGTCTTCAATGACATCGATTGTGGCTACTCTTGTCATGATTTGGAATGTTTTTTGTGGCTAGGTAATATAAAGCCCTGCTGGTTTATTCACTGCTTATTTCTTTTCCTTCAGGATCTCATGTAAATGACCAATTAAAGTAAAATCTTAAGAGTTTCTACAACCTTTTCTTAAGCAGCTGAAAAAAAGTTGGAAAACTAAACCTGTCACTCTGCAATTTCCTGTGGTTTTTGGTTTGGCTTTTTTGTTTTATTCAACCCTGTCTCTCCTAAGGAAAGATATCTTTGATTTGTATCTCTCTATCATGATGGAATAGGAAGAAGCTTCTGTTCTGAGTGCCATTTTATTGGGAAAATAGTATAGCAGGAAGTATTTATGTTAGAAATACAGAATACTTTGCTGCTTTAGCCATAGTTTGAAGGCCACAGCAGATAGGCAAACATGATTGAATATCTACTCTTTCCTGTGGCCATATTGCTTCCAAAGAAGGGGAAAAAATCTTTCTCCCTGTATGTTTCCCTCTGGTTCTTCTAATGGTAATTCAGATGTCTAGTAAGGCAAAATGCCCTACGTAGGTTTGCTGACTCAGCAGGAAAATAGCCTTATGGCAGCAAACTGTAAATGTGACTTGAAGAACACATGTCTTTGGGCATCTTTCTGCAGAGCTGGCTGTTGTCAGAGGATCTTGACAGGATCCAGAATAGCAGGATTTCTCTGTCATGGGCATCTTCAGTAATGCTGCTACCTGTATCTCCCTGTAAAACACGACATGTAAGGGCTTCTGTTGTACAGACCTGGAGACAACTTCTCTTTGCAGTTTAAAACTAGCTTTAAGGTGAAGCTTTTTGTTGGCAACTGATACACTGTCTATGCTAGTTAAAAAAAATCAGCTGATGCTAAAGACTCAGATGTTAAGAGTATAATTGTATTAAAATAGCAGTGGTTTGCTTAAGTTTGTCTCAGTTGAAATAAGTGTAAATAAAAGAAGTTTTTTGAATCAAAATAGAAAGCGAGCCCTCAAAATTCATAGGTGCAGACTGTAGACAGAACCTTTTAGCATTGTCTACTTTAATGTGCTATTATGCTTTCTTTTGGTTCACTGATGTTCTGTGGCTTTGCACATGGATGGCAGTGTTCATTCCTTCACTAACTGTAAGTCCACTCGTGTTAGTTTTCTTGTTTTTATCCAGGCAGTGAATGTAGTGTGAAATCTATGAGAGCTGTAGATTCACATGGCATGGGAAATGTTACATCCCTTTGTATCAGTGGATGAGAAGGAAGAAGAAAAAACTTCTGTACTATAAATATTATTATATAATGGACTGCTTATTACATGAATCTGAAGTAAAAAAACCCAAATGGTAGCTTAGTGCTTTTATTGGCAAAGATGATGAGTAAGGGGTATCTTACTGAAGCTTTACTGTATGCAGTGCTGTTGTGTCTGAACTTGCCCATCATTAAGGAATATACATTGGTGTGACAGACTGGTTATTCTGGGCCCAGAATGCTGAGGTTGAGGAGCTCGTATAGCCTTTTAGGCAGCAGCTTCTATAAAAGTTTGTTATCCTGACTGAACTACCTAGTATTTAGGCTTTGCTGATTTACTGGATGTTTTATCTCCTGTTTGAGGTAGGGAGAGAATGTAATGCAGTGTGTGCAGTATGTAAAGTGTATGTTCATATGTAGTTCTTTCCTTCAGGAAAAGCAGTGGTCTGCCCAATGAACTGTAAGCTGTACTGCTCCATGTCACTTTTACAAGCTTCTAAAATACAGCAATTCTGCAACGTAAGGCCAGACCTAATTAGGGTGCATTCTTCTAAAACTGAAACACCTGTGAATACTTTGAATCTTGATCACTTTGAAGTTCTTCTGCTAATCTCATTTCACCTGTTTTTTGTGAGTCTTTGGGGATTTACCTCTGTCACACGATCTTTCTAAAACAATTTGGTGGGGGTTTTTTTGTTGCTACCAGAGTTCTCTGCAGTGATGCCCTTGAGAAAGTGCATTAACACCTTTTACCGTGATAAAGGTTTGACAGTTGGTTTAAGAAGAGAACATGTGTGTGGAAGGCATATCTGTTCTTAACAAAACAGCAAAATCAAAATTGAGCAAACACTTCTATTCTGCCTCTTAGTCGGAACATACTTTAGGACACTGCAGGCTGATTCAGGGACTAGGTGGTAGCATTATTTCATGGCCATCCATTAGGATATGGATAGTGTTAAATGGAATTAAGGCTACAGTCTTCAGATTTTGGGCTACCTGTGTTCTATGACTGGGAATAACTTTTTAAAACCCAGAAATTGTTTGATTGTCTGACATCTGCTGCTGCTGATTTGTGATAACTTTCATCTGTTTAGCACAAAATTATATAAAGACTTAAATTTATAATAATATAATAATAAACTCATAAGGGTAAGGGAGACTTGTGGGCGGTCCCGTGGCGTAGTGGTGAGCACTTCCGTCTCCGGCTCCTAGGTCGCGAGTTCGAGTCTCAGTACGGGGCGGCCCCGGCAGTTAAATGCCACCCTGCCATCCGATCCCGTCAGATCTCGGATGCAAAGCAGGGTCAGCTCCAGTTAGTACTGAGTGCTGTAGACAGTCCTAAGGACCTCAGTGTCACTGTCCAAGCTTGTTTGGCCGTGGCAAATGAACCTTAGGACTTAAACGGTGGGGCCAGCTCTGCGCACGCTGTGCCTCACCTAAAAAATCCACTGCACAGGCTCGGAGGGCACACCTGGGGTGGAGCCCTTCCCAAATCTTCGTTCGCGAAGATTGGCCATTATTATATAAAGACTTGTAGTCCTTTAAGTTGGAGATAAATGGATCTATTTAGCATTTTCCTCACTGTATAGTGAATAATAGCTGAAATAAATTTTAAATTTGTGAAATTCAAGTACTGCAATAGCAAAACCCTCAATTTGTCCCTCTTCTGTAGGGCAATTCATATGGAATTAAATACCAATCTTAATTGCTAGGTGTAAATGGCAGTCTTGTTACTCTAAGGTACGATGAGTTTCTTCAGTTCTACAGTGGAGGAGGTAGAACCAGGTACAGGCAGAACATGGGCTTAATTGTTCTTTGTTTCTTTGCTTTTCAGGGGACAAGGCTCTGGATGGTTACAGTAAGAAAAAATATGTCTGCAAACTGCTCTTCATCTTTCTTCTGGGGCATGACATTGACTTTGGTCACATGGAGGCTGTAAACCTGCTCAGTTCCAACAGATACACAGAGAAACAAATTGTAAGTAACAGGCTCTATAAAAGATAAGCCGGTCTGTCCAATATCCTGCCTCAGCTGTAGTCTATAAAGGACTTTGCATCATATTCCCCCTGCACTGGCTTAAAGCCTTCCTTGGGCTGTAGCAGTGACTCTGAAATCTCAATGCCTTTGTAAACAGGGAGTCTTGAACTCTCTGCAAAAGCTAAAATGTGTGCTCTGCTTAAAGTTATTACTCTTGTTAATAAACTGCCTGGAGTCTTGCAGTAAAAGGTAAGTCAACTTATAATTTTTGGAATATCTTTTTCTGTTTTCCTAGGTAAGTTTGTGTTTATCAGGTGCTTGAAACCTACTAGTGTCTGAATAATAAGCCAAATTCTTGATTTGCCCCCATTTGTTTAAAATGACATTTTGAGTATATGCTGAAATAGGCTGCTGATACATTTTAAAAAAGATAAATTAGAGTTACACTAAACTTATTTTTTTTTACTTCACTTAATCTTTCTAGCCTTTGCTCTATCTACATTTCTATTTCTGCCCATATGGTAATGGAGGAGAACTGTATGTCTCAAAGAATGACAAGTGGCATCAACAGAAAACATAATTCAAATCAACTAAGTTTTCATTTTCTTTTTCTGAATCACAGGGCTATCTCTTCATCTCTGTGCTGGTGAACTCTAACAGTGAGCTGATCCGCTTAATAAACAATGCAATCAAGAATGACCTGGCCAGCCGAAACCCCACTTTCATGGGCCTTGCTCTGCATTGTATTGCTAATGTGGGTAGCCGGGAGATGGCAGAAGCATTTGCTGGAGAAATTCCAAAAATACTTGTGGCTGGGTAGGTATGACATGATTCTTACAACACCAATAAACTTATGTAGCAACTCGGTTCCATTGCAGCAGTTTAAGCCATGCTTAGAGCTAGACAGCCCTGGGCTTGCAGTATAAATAGTTACAGTTTCCTGTGGCTGCAGGTACTTTGACTTAACTGAGTGGAGTTGCTTTTAGGAGTGTAGAAATACATGTCAGTATCTTGAATAGGCTTTTACAGCTTTGTTCTGATCTGGTTTTTGTTCTGTATAAATGTGTAGTAGTGAACATCCCTGAAATGTATATTTTTGCCTTCCTTGCCGCTCCTGATGAAAAAAGAAATGACCCTAAATAGATATTTATGCTACAAATTCTGTTATAAACTGAAGCTCTTATTTAAATGTGCTGACTTCATAAGGTACACAGTATTGGTTTGAGCTCTTACCTCTTCTACTGGCCATGTAAACAGCAATATGTATGAATAGCTAGAAGTTTCTAAACAGACCTGGCAAATGCCTGAAACTGTAGTTAAGTAAATGCAAAGTCAAACTTATGATTTTATGGCTAATTTATTTATTGAAACTTAAAATGTCCAAGTGTAAAAAGTACATTTAAACTCTTGTGGATATGAAATGTCTTAGAATATGCATGGATCTTGTTTTATAACGAATGTCTTACATTAATATAAAAAGTGACATGTGGTGTATTAATACTCTAAATGTCAAGCAGTGCCTTTGCCAGATGCTGTTCTCCATGTAGCATAGTGGAGACAACACTGCAGGGATGAGTCATGGCTTTTAATAAGATAACCTTAAAAAGTTCCAAAAATTTCACTTAGGGTCACCAGTCACAGACAGAGCACAGCACCATCAGTTCAGACTTGTTTAAACTTAGAGCTGTAACTGTGTTTATGTTCTGCGATCCGTCTTGAGGGTCTCATTCCTTCTGCATTTCTAAGATAATGTGTATAAAATATGTATGTGTACATGTCTTATCTAAATGACCTGTACAGAATGAGCACTGTCAGTTACATTTGCAACTTTAGTGTAGCTCTCTTGGCTTGAATATAAATTGGAGGCAGGGGAAGAGTAGGTTTGTGTGTTTGTTTTGTTTTGTGTTTTTTAACTGGCATACAATTTGATCTCATGGAAGAGGGATAAATTCACGAGTAATAGATGGGCTGAACTTCTACTGGGGTTGTGGAAGTTTCTGAAGATTTAACTAAAGCTGCACACTATAAACTGGCCTCTTAAAACTTGTAGTGGTAATGCTCTGTGCATTTTATAGCTGTTGTTTTTACAGCACACAAAATGCTTAATTGACTACTTTGTGGAAGGGGATTCACTGAACTAGAATTAGTAGCATGCTGCTCTTAAAGTAGTCCATTTCTGTGGCAGCAGCAGGGATGGCAAGGTGGTAAGATTTGTGGGTCACATGCTTGGTGATAGCAGACTTTCATGCTAGATGTAGATACTGAAGCTGTTGAGTAGTTAATGATTAGTATCTGATATGCAGGACCTATCAGGAGATCCAGCTTTGCTCGCATCCATAGTTTACCTTAACTGTTTGCCATGGGTCAGTCTGGAAGAAGATTTTTCTGGTGATTAGCTGAGGAACTTTCAATTCTCATAAAAAGATGTGAAATGTCACTCTAATTTGTAACATATCATTATAGGGGGTACTAAACACATGTAGTAGTTGAAAATGTGACAAATTTACTGAACAAAATCAAGAAAAAATACTTGAACATAGAAAGAATTTAGTGAACTTCTGCTTCAGCTTCTGTTGAGGTGTGACCTGGGCAGAAATGGTAAATGAAGACTGGTATAATGCTGTCCTGCAGGTATTGCTGTGATCTAACCACTGTATTTTAAATCTGTATTTATGTCTTGCAGAGACACTATGGATAGTGTGAAGCAGAGTGCTGCTTTATGCTTGCTGCGTTTATATAGAACTTCTCCTGACCTTGTTCCCATGGGAGACTGGACATCTAGAGTGGTACATCTCCTCAATGACCAGCACTTGGTAAATCAGCTTCATTGTGCTTCTCAGGCCTAGTGTATGTCGAGAACGATGTCACTCCTGCTGTTAAAGGCACAATTTATTTCTTCTCGAGCCTTTCAAGCAAGTGGATCACTGTTTTCTTCAGGCTTTGGGAAGAAAATGGAAGCAGTTGTTGTCCATTTTTAGTTGCTGTATATATTCATTTTTAGTAAAGGTTTGTTTGTCTTTTTCTTGGAGATTGAAGAATGGTATGCTCAAGTTCTTCTTTCGCTCTGGCTATAAATTAACCTTTTGCCTTGTTATTCTAAGTCATATTGTTTAGATGTAATATGAATTTTCCTAGGCCTTTTAAGATTATACCTACACTAAAAATGTAAGACTTGATTTGTCAGTGCTTGAACTTTCTTGTCCTGTGGTGTCCATGTCATTCTCACCTTGCTGGTTCAAAAAAACCCTCTTGTTCTAGATAATAGACACTGTTTTTTCCCCCAGTCTAGTTACCTTATGCAAGTAAGGCTATTAAGATCCATACTTCAACAGTAATAAGAGTGCTTTAGTCTGCAGGAATATAAAATGTGTTATACAAAGCCCTCTGTTATGTTGGGTTGTGAGAATTTTTTTCCTGAATGAATCTGCTGCATCCTACTTTTTCTGCTTATGCTTCCTTGTGTAGTAAGGCAATTTGTGTCCAGGCTTCATTTTAGTACAGCTTTCTTATTTTAAATGTACTATCCAAATATGAGACAAAGCTAACACAAAATAGCATAAAATGCTCTGCAAGCATGGCAGTATCATGTTGTTGAAAATTCTGTTGGATTCTGCAGGTGTGTAATTAGTCTAGCTGCTAGGCAAATAAAAGGCTTTTTAATGTAGGGCTTTGTCATGGGGATAAACTTAGTTTTGTTGTATATTAAAAAAGCAGTTGAAATGAAAGGTGTTAATGGACAGCGCCTGAAACTGATACAAAATTTAATTGTGTTGCTTTGTTGATGTGGGTTTTTTTTCTAGGGTGTAGTTACTGCAGCTACGAGTCTGATCACCACTTTGGCACAGAAGAACCCAGAAGAGTTTAAGACTTCAGTCTCCTTGGCAGTGTCTAGATTAAGCAGAGTGAGTCCAATGATAACCCTGATAATACTTCACTGTTGATTAATATACTCAGCTTTCTAGACCAGGTTAGCTCACTATTCAGCTTTCTAGAGTCAGATTAGTTTAGTGTACCATTAAATGTGAGGGTGATTCAGTGTCACTTAATGTAGCTGGTTCACCTAACCCTTTTTTAATGCGTGCTGCATACCTGGACAGAAAGCTGTCTTGGCTTGCCCAAACTTACTTGGTGTAACCCCTGCTATGCTCCAAGTCTGTGTAGCAGAAAGGTGTCTCTCTGTGTCACTATCAACGACTTGCATTCGAAAGCATCCTCATGATGCAACTGAGTTTAATCCTCACTTTATGTTGGATCAAAGATGATTCTACAGAATTCTGCACAAACACCTCAAAAATACAGACTGTGGCTTTAACTTTATCTTAGCTTCTTACAAGATGAGTTGTCTTCCATCTTTTGAGCTGCTGCTAGATGAATAATCATAAACATCTGATATTCTATAAATGGATGTAGGGAGTTAGGCAGGGGATGTAGGGAGGAGTGGAGGGGCATATCTGTAAGTCACCATCCCCATGCTGGAAAACTGATCTAACCATTTTGGTTTTTTCGGAGGGTTTTTCCCTTTCAGAAGGTATGGAAGATGTATGAGGATGCTACTTCACAAATGTATTTTAGACACAGATTTATGTGGTCTCATACCCTAAAATTACTTGTAGTTCAAAGAAATTGAATTTCTTTTCAAATATGAAGATCTTGTCTAATAGTCAAAGCAAGGGAAAGCATGCTGTGGGATGTGCAGAACTGTTCTGTAATGGAGCAGCAAGGACTAGATAGAGTTATTTTGAGCAAAGCTGTTGCCAAACTCATGCTTACCCTAGAATAAAATGGGGAAAAGAAATCTGTGAAGAGGTGTGCTCCCTGTGAAACCTAATCTAAATCCTTCTTACATTTCATTATGTGTATAAACCTCTTTTGTGACGGCTGGAACAAAGGAAGTCAAGCTTCTAGTTAAACGTTCTGGTGTGACAAGATGACCATCTTCATGCCTAAGAAAAGCAAGTGTGCTTTCAGGGAGAAACTTTCTAGACTACTGTGTCTGTAAAACTGAATTTCTATTACAAAGGTTTCCTATGGTATACTCATAGTATGAAAACTTGTACCTAATTAAGTTACTAAACTAAACATTGCTAGTGCAGGTTTGAAAGCATCTGTCAGAGGTGATCTACAGAACTCTTTGCATCCTTCTCATGATTGTGGATCATTTAACTTCAGGAGCTGACATGCTGTTTATTTTACAGATTGTAACTTCCGCATCAACAGATCTTCAGGACTACACATACTACTTTGTTCCTGCTCCTTGGCTATCTGTGAAACTTCTGAGGCTGTTACAGTGCTATCCCCCTCCAGGTAATGCACAAATCACAGCAGTGGTCACATCTCTTACACAGTACACTGACTCCGAACAGTTACTCTGCTGCAGTGTTACTATAACTTGGTGTGAAAGCGCATTGTCTTAAGGCAAGGCTGTTGAAGTTTTTGCTCTTGAGTGTTTCAGGTAGCTCTAAGCTATGTGGAATTTTGAATTATGTTGTATTTAATAAAATGTCAAACCAGTATGCATCTTACAAACCAGTGGCAACTGCCACTTTAAACATTCTTTAATGTTATCAACTATATTATAGCCTTGAAATATATTATAGTGCAGATTGTGTTTAGCTTTTGTTCTCATCCAGATAGAACTGTTGCTTAGAATTCTTTTGCCAGCTGTATGTTGAGAGAAGGTAAATGTTTGTAGCTTATCAGAATAGTTGATTTTATTGAGATTTTGCAAGGGGAAAGGCCTGAGGCTGAGGTTAGGGGTTTGAGCAAGATGAAGTTGTCCAACGGCTTGTTGTTCTCCAGAAGACCCTGCGGTACGTGGCCGTCTGACAGAATGCCTGGAAACCATCCTTAACAAAGCACAGGAGCCACCCAAGTCAAAAAAAGTACAACACTCTAATGCGAAAAATGCTGTCCTGTTTGAGGCAATAAGCTTAATTATACATCATGACAGGTGAGCTGTGAGAACACTTCTGTTATGAGAAGATTTTTTTTTAAATTAAATACTGTGACTTTATCTTGAATAGTAAATTGAATTTTACTGGGGAAGGAAGGAGAGGAGAACAGAAGATGAAGTTGCTTGCTAGATTGGAACACAACCACAGCAATGGAACTGAACAGTATTAATGAACAGTGTTGCTGTCAGCATATTTTTTATTGCTTTGTTTTTTGCTGCTTCTTTATTTGGTGTTTTGTATTGACCCCACTGCTCTAATCCCACAGAGATTATTTGCTCACAATGTCTGAATTTTCATTTCACTAGCAAAGCATTCTAGGAGACACTTTGAGGCATTTTAAGAAATTTCCACTGCAGAAATAGTATTCTGTATTGAGTATTCTTTTACCTGTTGCTTTTAACCCTTTCACTTTCTCTCCTGTTCTATGCAGTGAGCCAAATCTACTAGTCCGTGCCTGTAACCAGCTAGGTCAGTTCTTGCAGCACCGAGAAACTAACTTGCGTTACCTAGCACTGGAAAGCATGTGCACGCTTGCCAGCTCTGAATTCTCACATGAGGCTGTGAAAACACACATAGAAACAGTTATCAATGCATTGAAGGTAAATATTTAAGTGTGTCGTCTGTTTTTGAGTGTTGTCTTCTCCCCTGCCTCAATACCCCCTCCCACCCTGCCCCAAATTCCCCATCTCCCCATGCCTGATTAAGCTAGTAATACTTGGGACCAAATGAGTTGTTCTTAAAGTTGACATGAATTTTTTTTCTTTAGTCCAGCAAAATCTTGCTCTACTGGCAATTAGAGGTCAGCTGTTGTTTATATTTCTACACCTTGCTGGTAAATCTAATAATTTTAGCTAGGTCCCCTGTAAGACTATGGTATCTGCTCAAGCTGTAGACTGAGGATGAATAATTCTTTAAAAATGTGGAATTTCAAAACTGAGAATGCTGGGAAGGCTGTTTAATTACTGTCTTGCTGGTGTTGAACACTGTTCCTTCACTGTAGTAGTTTAATGGGGAGCAGAAGAGCAGATTAACTTCCACTGCAGAATTGTAAAGACGAGAAACCAGAGAGATACATTCCCAAGCCATGTTTGTGTGACAAAGCAGAAGTCAAAAGAGTAAGACTGATTTGTGTGTAAACTTACTTGCACACCTGGATTTTTAAATGCATTGTTTTTTTCCAAGCTCAGGCTGTAGCATATTAGTACATTTGCCTCACTTCAACGTACGTATCTATTTTAGCTGGGCTTCTTTTGTTACAAGGCATGCCCAACCCTAAACATGCAATTAGCTGGTTTCCTATTGGCCTAATAACAATTTGACAATTTCAGCCAGTTCTTGGTGCATTTGTAGCCAGTGGTTCTGGTTATTGCGTAGTGGACCATAATCTTGCCCTACTTAGAGTAATATTGGACTGTTCTGTACAAACTATTCCATTCTTTTAGCACCTGCACAAATTTGAATATGTATGCCACAGAAACAAAACCTGATGATTTGAAGTTTTGTGATATTATCTAAAAGCAAGAACCTGTTTTAGTCTCCAGTGACCTCGTTCTAGGTGACAAACTGAGAATGGAATGAGAAACTCTCAGTTTATGTGAAGAGTATATGTAAGTTCATTCATAATCTGAAAGCTTATGAAAATGCATTTATTTTAAATTTGACTATGGATTATAGTAAGTTTCATCTCTTAAATTGCATGTACTTCCCAAAGAAAGAAGAAATCATCTTGACCTTTCACTATGTCCTTTTGCAGACTGAGAGAGATGTCAGTGTACGACAAAGAGCTGTAGATCTTCTGTATGCAATGTGTGACCGAAGCAATGCCCAACAGATTGTGGCTGAAATGCTGAATTACCTGGAGACTGCTGATTATTCCATTAGAGAAGAAATTGTGAGCTATTTGTGTTTTCTTTATTTTCATAGCTGGCTTTGATACCATAAGTATTGCTTATTGATTGGGATGCTGCATAGTCTGTAATAGAGGTCATTTTTCATGGTGGTTTAAAAAATTCCATAGAAAAAACTACCAAAACAAACAAAAATAATTCCCTACATTTGTAGTCTAACAGCAAAGAGTGTTCTTAATTTAGGTTAAAATAATGAGAAAGAGGAGGCAGGGAGGAACCTTGGAAACTAAGAATTTTAAAATCTGATCCTGTTTTCAGGACACTGCATATAGGAAGCAAAGTGAATTTTATCAATGCCTGGGCAAACCATCTCTAGATCTGAGGGTTAGGTCCTACTCTAGTCAACTGTTCAATAGCTTCAAAAATTAGTGTGGTAAGTGCTTATTTGTAGGTAGGACTTCATACTGTGTATACTGAGAGAACATTGAGTCCAAGGGTTCCCCAAAAGATTACCTTATAATCAGCTAAAAGAGAGGCCTGATACCTGTCTCCTTGCTGCCAGTAGGATAAAAATGCAAAAGTTAAAATACTTTCCTAGGGCAGTAGCCAACACTTGTACTTAGATAGTTATTTAGCTTAGTTAGGTGCTGAAGTTTCTTGATTGGTTAGGTGAATATAGAATACAGTGTTAGTTGATTTATCTCTTGCACTGTCTGGTTGCTGTTGACAGTGTCCCCTGACTTGGCAGATAATGTGAATTTCATCTGTTCCTTTATACTAACTTTTCTTTTAAGAGGAGTAAATGCAACTGATAAATTATGTGGTGGTCTCCTAAGGTAATTGTTTGCTTCAAGATGTAGGAATCTGAGTATGACCTGAAAAGTCAGCTATACTTTGGTGACTCTGGTTTGCCCCTGTTAGCTTGAGTTTTCATTTTTTACCTTTTTTTTGTTTGTTTTTTTAGAGAGATTTCCAATTTCCTTCTTGATCCTGTCTCAGTGATGGTTTAGATGGTGGTTTTTTAGCAAACAAATGTTCAATAAAATGCTCTCACATAGGTACACAGTTGAAAAGCCACAAAAACAACATACTTAAATGCATTATGGGGAAAACACTATGTACCTGGAAACTGCTGTGTTCTGGCACAGTGTTTCAATGTTCATCTTTCACCTTAACTGTGGGAACAAGTAAACAAGCTGCTGCATCTCAAATTGAGGCTTCTGGGCTGGAGTGGGGTGTCACTAGGTGTATATGAAAGTGAGTCTTGATGCACAGCTTACAGCCAAGGCTAGTCAACCTTCTGTATTCTCTTTTGTGTGTTCAGGTTCTGAAAGTTGCAATTCTAGCTGAGAAGTATGCAGTGGATTATACCTGGTATGTGGATACAATCCTGAATCTGATTCGCATTGCTGGTGACTATGTCAGTGAAGAAGTGTGGTATCGAGTTATTCAGATTGTCATCAACAGGGATGATGTTCAAGGATATGCAGCAAAGACTGTTTTTGAGGTGAGAATAGCTGCTTTCAATTCACTTTCAAAATGAGGTAGGAACTAAGTGAACACCATATGATTTAACAGGGGAAACTTAAGCGGCTCTGTTTGTCCTCAAAAGTCCACAGTTAAAGAGCAAAAAAGTGGCTCTTAGGCAAGTATTACTTATGTTAGAGAGTCTTCTGTGAAGTCATACCACCTATCATGCTTTTCCTATAAGTGCTCTTTGGTGCCTAGACCCATGGTCTGCTCTTCCAGGAAAGTAGACAAGGAAACTGGAAATGGAAGTGACAGAAAAGATCTTTTTTCATATGTTACAGATTTATGACTGTTAATATGTTCCTACAGGCCCTTCAAGCTCCAGCATGCCATGAGAATCTTGTAAAAGTAGGTGGTTACATCTTGGGAGAATTTGGAAATCTGATAGCAGGTGATCCAAGATCAAGGTAAAACACTTTCTAAAATACTGAATTGAAGTAGTAATGCTTTCTGTAGAGAATCTTTTAACATTTAACGTTCCTAAAGGCTAGTTAACAAATTATTCAGCTCTTGCTAGTATTGCATTAGTAAGTATTATGTCTACAAAAACTGAACAAATTATTTTTCTTCCCATCTTTTAAGTCCCCTCATCCAGTTCAACTTGCTACATTCCAAGTTTCATCTGTGCAGTGTTCCTACCCGAGCTCTGCTTCTGTCTACCTACATCAAGTTTGTGAACCTGTTTCCAGAAATCAAAACTACAATTCAAGATGTTTTGCGCAGTGACAGTCAGCTAAAGAATGCTGATGTTGAGCTGCAGCAGAGAGCTGTTGAGTATTTGAGGCTCAGTACTATTGCTAGTACTGATATATTGGTAGGTATAAAGATTATTTTCTTTATTATGCAGAACTCTTCTGTCAACAAGTTAACTCCACTAGACCTTAGCTGGTTGCTCAGAAATCTTAATGTAGAATTTAGGATCTACAATGTGGCTGCTTATTCTTTTAGTCCACTGAATTCTGCTGAAGTTGTTCTTAATTTAGAGCTAAATTCAGAGTTCTTATTGCTTTAGCGGGACAAATGATCATTAAAACATGTTAATCTGGAGCTGGAAGGCTGGAGAAAGTTGGCACAGTAGAGGGTCCCACGGTGTTCAGATACCAAAGGACTAATGCTTTGCTTTGAGCACTTACTTGATGGTTGGCAGGAAAAATGTAATTTTTTGTCTCTAGAAATTCAGTGGTTTTACCTGGTGCACTCAGGTCAGACCAGAGCATGGCACATTTAGTTTTGATAACTAATAAATGCTTAGGTCTTAGTGAAACCACAGAGATTGCTCAAGGATCTAGAGTAGGTCTGCTTGGCTTACATTACATCTGCTATGATCTAATTTTTTTTTTAATTTAGTATCAGTGTTTCAGAGAAATGATATGCTCTTGTGAAAGTTTTGAGTAACTTTTTTTAAAAAAAGCAATCAATCCCTCACTATGCAATAAACTGCATAGTAATTTTCGGTTCTATAAGTGTGTATCTCTTCAAAGACTCAGAAGCTGATTTGGCTTTTTATCCTAAGTTTAACTTACACCTTTTTTTTGTGCTAAGGCTACAGTGTTGGAAGAAATGCCTCCCTTTCCAGAGAGGGAATCTTCTATTTTGGCTAAACTCAAGAAGAAGAAAGGCCCAGGCACAGTTACTGACCTCGAAGAGATCAAAAAGGAGAGGAACCCTGATATGAATGGATGCGCTGAACCTGTCAGTGGTGTTGTGAGTTTAAAAGCTGTAGCTTCATTAATTTACATGGCACGCGAGTGAGAAAAGAGTGGTTTCCTTAAAGTGGCTCTTCAGGCATTTAAAACTTCTCATCTTGAACTTAAAGACTATGATGGGCTGTTATAAAGCAGAGGAATGTACAACTGCTTTCCCCTCACTGCATGCTTGGATGCAGTTTTCCTTTGGAAATCTTATGTAAATGGGAACAAATTGTCTGTAGCCTAAAATAATCCCTTTTACATTGTTATTTGAAAAAATATTACTCCAAACTTAGAGATAAGAGTTTCCTTGCTGATGAAATTGCAGTGAAGGTTAGATTATAAAATTAAATTCTTACTAAACCATACTATTAAATTATAAAAATACTATAATATTTAGAAGGACTTAACTTGAATTGCAAAGTATCAGCTGTTCTTTGGCTTTGTCTAAAAACATTATTTTGCGTCTTGGTTTGGGTTATTAATTTTTTTACTAGAATTGGAAAACACTTGATTTCACTGGAATGTCCTTAAATCAATGTAAGGTTGTTACTGTTTATTTGACAGTACTACTTGAGTTTAGTTACTGTAGACAAGGCCACAGGGGTTTTTTTTAATTCTGAGCTGGAACTTCTCATTTTATTGTCAGTTAAAGCTGGCTTTAATTTAATTTTTAATAAATCAGTTTTTCCCATAATCTAATACTTCTTTCAGGTTTTAATGCCTAGCATAACTTGTAATTACATTTAAGATACAGTAGAAGACTAAGAGAAGGAAATACTGTGACATACTCTGTGCCCCAGTTTGTTAATGCCTAATAATTCACTACTTACTCGCTGTAGTATATAAGAGTAGGTATTCCAAGTACACCATTTTTGACTGGACAGAAATCTCCTGCCAAATTTTCTTTGCATGCCAAACTAATTGAGATGACTGGCAGTTAATATTTGCATTATGCTTTATGAGCTTCACTTTATGGGTCGCAGGCATGTAACAAATTGCACTATGTTGTCTTCATTAGTGGCTTTGGTGTAAGCCTGGTTTATATGCCAAAAGCGTTGCAAATTTGAGCTCCAGTTGTTTGTTTTCAGTAGTACCTGATGATGGACTTCTGAAATTTTTTTGCCAGAGAATTTTTCATTATACTGTGTCAAATTCAGTCTTTGGAGTATATGGTAACTTCGATTTGGTTTACAAAAACAAGATTTCAGATTCAATCCAAACGCATCTCATGATTTATTTTCAGATTACCTGGCATATTGTAAGCTGCTGATGTCTAATACCTGAACATTTTGATTAACAATCTATGCTTTGCTCTTACATGAGACTTGTGTGCGTATATGCAGCCTGTGTTGCATGATTCTGTGTCCTGGCTACCTGATTTGTTCTATTTGAGGAAATAGTTTAAAGGTTTTGCCTCTTGGTTCAGTGTTTGCAGCTTTAACTGGCTACAGACTCTGATTTTTTTTTTCTGATTAGCTTTTACGTGGTTTCTGAGATTTACCAAGCTTCAAAAACTCGGGATTAAACAGACAGTCACTTTTAAAGATGCTGTGATGGCCTTTCATTTAGATTTGTGTAAAATCCACTACCTTTCTTGCTGGATTCTTCATGAAAGTAAAGCTACAAATTGGAATTTTGTTCCCTCAGTACCTAATTTCCCTTTAAACTAAGAGAGGAGAAGAGAGGAGGGGAAAAACTTTGTCATCTTTCTTCTGCAGAATCAGATTCTAGACAGATTAGAATTACTTTTGGGG
This sequence comes from Sakesphorus luctuosus, assembly GCA_013396695.1. NCBI lineage: Eukaryota > Metazoa > Chordata > Aves > Passeriformes > Thamnophilidae > Sakesphorus > Sakesphorus luctuosus. The sequence goes on along the minus strand of VWZD01001013.1, from coordinate 21,399 downwards.
TTTTTATTTAATGTTTAGATGGATGTAACTCACTTCAAAGGAAAAAATGAAAGCCACACATGTAAATGACCTTAAGTTGAAATACAGCCTGGTAACTGCATTTGTGAACCTGTTTACACGTGTTTGAACCTTGATTTGGGGTAGGGAGAGGTACTTTGCCATAGCTTAGTTGTCTATTTAGAAGAGACAGCCTTGGTTTAGTTTTGCTGCAGTGTAACACTGAAGTGTCTTATCTTCCTTAGACTACTCCCTCTCCAACGGCGGTGGATCTGCTGGGTCTGGGTGCTGCCCCTGTCACCAATTCTGCTCCCCCACCTTCCTCTGCTGGTACCCTGCTGGTGGATGTATTTGCAGATCCAGCTTCTGCAGTTGCACCTCTTGCTCCTGGTTCTGATGACAACTTTGCAAGGTAATTAAGTCACCCTGAAAGGAATCTGAAGGAGAACTTGTCTGTTACAACAGGATTAAAGGAAAAAAACCATAACTTTTTGTTTTGTTTCAGCATATTGAATGCATTCCTGGGTGGTAGTTTTGCAACAAGGGAGGTATTCTTGAACTCTCTGCTGTTGTGCTATCTGTTGAATATCTCTGCTAATGGAAAAACTGGGTTTGTTGTAACCAACCTGAAGATAGTGGCCACACAGTAGCATCTAGTTTTCATGATGGTTTTGCTTCTTGTTAAATTAAACTGCTTGTGCATCGCAATACACCTTGAATTTGGGGGTTATCTGGCCTGATATGAATACATTTATTCATATTTTAGTTTCCTGAAGTATTCTTGTGTCTCTTCACTTACGGCAAACTGACACTGAAACAGTGAGATGGATTATATCCAGAGATACTGTTTCCCAAAATTCCAAGATAGACTTGAATTGCTCTGCTACTGTCTGACAAACAGGTGTGAAAGGAGGGGGATAAAGAACAAGTGTTTTTTCCTTTTTTTTTTTCCTACATAGGGCACTTGGTACAAGTGTCTTTCTAATGACATTAGCAAGTGTGGCATAGGTACAATGTGTTACAAATTCCATTAGTATTAGAAGCCTCTGGGGCTACTATCAGGTGTTGTTTGACTAAAGTTTTGGGAATAAATAGCATAATATAACAGAATGTCTTTAAAAATCAGTTGTTTTACCAGATAGAGAATATATTACTATTGTCAAGGACCAAATTTTAAGTGATGACACTACAAATTTGTAATGCATCTGAATATAAAAGACATAATTAGGCAAAGTGATCTGCCTGGATCATTGACACTTTCGTCAAAATTTCATATTAGGCAATACATTATTGCAGGTTTGCAGTGATTAAAACTTGATCCTGTGTATTTTTTGGAGGTCGTAAGCGATGTTTGATCATACAACACAACCAAGACTTTAGGAAGCTACGTGACCTTGTTCATGCCTTTTTTTTTTTAAGGGTAAAGAAAGAAACCAGTATTAGTAGTTTCATAAGCAGATGTTGCCTAAAAAGTTTTCTCTTTCTGCAGAAGAAAGTATAGCATTGCCTAACTGCTTGGTCTGTCTGTAGATGATGAAATGCTTCTCTAATGATACTGAGAAGTTGCTTTTTACAGTTTCCTGCCTCTTTTTATTGCTGTTGTCACTTTTGTTTCTAATCTGTTACTTGGGTAAGTCATTTTCTGTGTGCCCGTGTATTCTTGCCTATGCTTAATACTTGTGTGTATTTAGGAACTGATTGTGCACCTGTAATTAAAAGGGGTGTTAAGGTTGATGAGGCCTCTGCTTCAAAGCACACATTTGTAGTAGTTAATATACAGCTACATTTATGATTTTGAACTAAAACATTTTTGCTGTCACAAGTAAACACCTGAAAGGACTTGGTTCTTTAAGAGGTATAAATTTAAGGTACTGAACACTTTCAGCTGTCTCCTGTCTTCATGAAGGATTTCTGTTTTCTAACAGTATGGGTGGGGTGGGGGAGAGAAGAGGGGGAAAATATTGCCTATTGCCTAAAACCTTTCTAGGTGTACTGAGCTAGGGCAGCTAATAAACTTTTCATGCATTAAACTCAGCAGTGCCATTTTTGAGGAAGGAGGTAAAAGAAATAACTAAGCACTAAGCTGTCTTTACTAACTCCTGCTGTCTCTGTCGCTACTGCATTTCTTCCTTTGTGCTGCCTGAACTAGCCCTGACCTGGCTTCATCTGAGGTAGTTTCTGAGGAACCAGCTGATACTGTGCATGATGCTGATGAGCTTTTTCACAAGTAAGCAATACTAAAACCTTGCAAGGCTGGGCAATTTCCAGAATATAGTTGTAAAGAAAAACTATATTGTGCATTAATTTAATACCCACAAAACTAGAGAAACATGTACTGTCAAACTTGTGACTAGAGCACCTCTGTGGATGATGTGGATTCTGTGACAGGCTCATGAATACACAGGTTAGAGTTGCCTTTACAAGTCAGTGCTATCACACACTGCTCTAAAATGAGGCAATGCTAGTTGTATATTGTATTTTTCAACTATTTGCAAATAAAGAAAAAGCACGAGAGTACTTGTCAAAAGTACTGATATTTGGGAGTATGTTTTAAGTGCCTTGTATGCAAAAGGCTGGGCACCTCTTCTGCTTTTAAGTGAGAGGTGACAGAAAGGACTGAAATCACTGCAGAATGGGCTTCCTCTCAAAATGGAAAAAGTACAGCTCTCAGTTGACTTAGGTGATACAGAAACGGTAAAACAAGGGATTCTTTTTTTCTTTCAGGTTTAAACAGTCAAAGCTTCAAACTTACCAATTCTGCACTAACCTAATGAATTTCAGAGGTTCTCAAGACTAATCAGAAAAATCTTAGTCTGTTGCCTGGTCCTTTATTAGACAGTGTGTGTGTGTATAGCATATTGTTCTTTCCTTCATAGTTTCTCAGACATACGATCAAATAAAAATTTCAGTTCTTTTAGTGTCCTACAAGTGGTTCTGGTTGTAAAATTGTCTTTTCTAACTCTGTAGTTTTCTGCAAAGGCCTCTCTCACAGACTGATGCATTCTAGGTTAACCGCAACCTTCATCTTCTGTGTAAACCCTGAATTTAGTGGTTCTAAATATTGTTTAATGTGGCACAATTTAAAACACATTTTCCCTCTCTTCCCCTAGGTTTGTGTGTAAAAATAATGGAGTCTTATTTGAAAATCAGTTGCTACAAATTGGCTTGAAGTCTGAATTTCGGCAGAACCTGGGTAAGATCTTTTGGGCTTAGTGGTTGGGTGTCTGCATTATCAATCTCAGTGCCAGCATGATATTGCAGATAGAACTTTTCAGCTACGTAAGAGGGAAATGTGATTATAGGCCTAAGCTGTCTTATGACTCCCTCTTTTTGTGCATCCCTGCCTTCTGTGTGGGCTCCTTTCCTTAAATTTTTTGGTTGTTTTGGTAGCTGAGATGAAATGGGAATGTTAAGTGGTACTATAAGCTCCAACTCTTGCTGCCTAGTCATATGGCTAGTACAGTCAGGGTTATGAAGGATGATTCTTCCCAATTTTTGTATCTTACAATATAGCTTATTGCAATAATATGAGACACAGTACACTTCAGATTTAATGCACAAGATACTGGAAACATCTAGAAAAGGGCTGGGAATTGAACACAGGCCAGCATTAGGATCACTTGCTTCTCCCCTTCTACAAAACTCTTGGTGGCGTCATAGCTTCTTTACATAAAAAATAACATTCTGCAGCAACTTGAAGACTTCCACTGATAGTTTAACTGCTTGTGTGACAGCTGTTGTGAGAGGGGTCTAATGGTTTGGTTAAATCACTGTATTTTATACTGTGAATTTCTTGCTAAGATAAACCGTATAAACTATGCTTTGTTCTTTAAAGTTGTTTTAAAGAAAGGTAGAAAGACAGTGTATTAGGTAACTGAAGCACAAATTGTTCAATATGATTAAGTGTACCCAATATTCTGATGTTCCATTCTTTTCTTTCTAGGACGTATGTTCATATTCTATGGTAATAAGACATCGACACAGTTCTTGAATTTTACTCCAACAGTAATCTGCTCAGATGACCTTCAGTCAAATATCCTTAAATGCAGTAGCATGCGTCTGTTCTTATTTGGGTTTTGTGGTTTATGTTGCACAAAATTGTAATAAAGCTGCTAGATCCAGGCATGGTGTCCTTGAACATGAAATTAGAAACTTGCTGATAGCTTTCCAAAGTTCTTGTAGAAAGAGCAAGTCTTGAGCAGGGATGGAAGATTCTTTCCTTAAAGCTCTGGTCATAAACAGAAGTTTTACTCTTGAAATAAGGAGAAATTAAGCTGAATAAATATGTAGTGTAACTCCATAGCTTTCTCTACTGTCATGAAGTAAATAGCAGGTGAGAGATGTGTCCTTCAAGTACTGCATTAGTGAATAACCTAAAACTTGACATGGAGATAGAGGAATACATGTACACCAAGATGATAGTACTTTAAAATAAGCTCTTGATGTATGGCTCATACTTAATTCTTGGTATTGCAAATTTAGGATTTCTGGGAGACTATCAGCCTTGCATTTGACTTAAAGCATCTCTGTAATGTTCAAAATAGTCCTGTGAGTTTTATTGTGAAGTCTGTGCTTTCATACCTTTTTAGGGGCATCTTTTGTTATGAATATCCAAATAACCGAGAACTGTCAGAGTTATTCCTTGTAGGTATGTCAGTATGAAAGAAACCCCTTAACAAGAATCAAAACCAAATAAAAACAAACAAAAAAAAAAGCTGCAAACTTTTTTGCTGTACAGGAATTGAGCTTTAAATATTCAGTAGCTTGTAGAGAATGAGTGAGCATGATGCTAATTCCTCATATAGCTTATTGGAGTATTTTCTGGTTTTTAAACTATCATTAATCTGTTTCCTTAACTACATTTTTATGCCTGAATCTTCAGACAAAGCCTGTTGACCCCACAGTGGATGGAGGTGCACAGGTTCAACAGGTTGTGAACATCGAATGTGTGTCAGACTTCATGGAGGCTCCAATCTTGAACATTCAGTTCAGGTAAAACAAAGGATTCAACTGCTAGTGAATTAATTAGATGAAACATGTTAAATTTGCCATGGTGCTGTGACTGAGATGTAGAATATGGACGCACAAAGCTCTCTAGGGTAGTCTACTTACTTGAAAAATTGATCTAACTTAGCTTTAAGCTACTTGGAACAATGTGATTTAAAAAAAAAACAGGCAAACCAACAATCGAGAAGCAGCTACTGATAAAACGTCTCCATGACTTCTCTTTGTGCTATCTGTATAAAACAGCAGCCTTCCTGTTTGCTTGAGAAATCTTGACAGGAATATACGCAGCAACTTCTCCCTTCTGGAGATCAAGAACATTTCTGCAAATAGCTTGGCCTGGAAATATATGCAACCAAAAATAGAATCTTGTTCTGTCCACTCAACATCTGCTCAGCTTTACAGAATCCTGATTCCTGGGCTACATGCTGCAGTTCTAGTCTAAAATGGTTCTTACTGGTATTTTTTCACAGGGTTGTATTTTTTACTCCTTTTAGGTGCTATCTAGAAGGATAACAACCTGTATTAAAACTGAGAGATCCTATTAGAAGTTCAGCCAATTCATGTGCCATCTAAGCAGAGCAAATCAATTTATATATCAGTGGATTAAAACTTTATATTAGAAATATCATCTGCAATTGATGGCTTTTGGACCTCAGTGTTCATCCTCAATTGCTTGATTGATTTATGCTGAGAGACTGCTGACACTGCCATATAGATTGTGTTTCCTGTTCCATATGCAGGTATGGTGGAACATTTCAAAATCTTTCAGTAAAATTACCCATCACACTGAATAAATTTTTCCAGCCAACAGAGATGTCTTCTCAAGACTTTTTTCAGCGTTGGAAGCAACTGAGCAAGTAAGACTTAGTACTTGGGTTTGGGGTTCTTGTGGTGGACTAAGGGAAGAAAAGGATATATTGTGAATGTAGCTGGTGCAATACCTCATCCCATACTTAATCCTGTAAGCTATAAGCTCTCCCAGTAGAATTAATTGCTATTGAACAATGCTGTACATAATACATGTGTTTATTTTTCCTTGTCTTACAGTCCAAAACAAGAAGTACAGAATATCTTTAAAGCAAAACACCCGATGGATGCAGAGATCACAAAAGCAAAGGTGGGTGGTAGTGTGGTATTTTTATTTTTAATTCATAGTGTAAGGGGTAGTGCATGTCATGTTTTAACCCCAGCTGGCAACGAGGCGCCACACAGCCATGGGACAGGGCAAAGAATAAGGAGGCTAAAAGTGAGAAAACATGTGGGTTGAGATAAAGACAGTTTAGTAACTAAAGCAAAAGCCATGCACACAAGCAAAGCAAGGAATTAATTCAGTGCTTCCCATTGACAGGCCATCCCCAGGACAGCAGGGCTCCATCATCTGTAACAGTTACTTGGAGAGATTAAATACTTCCAAACTTTATAAATATGAAACTAAGAATATTGACCACGGACTCTACATGATTTATTTAATCCATCATGTAGACAGACTCTACATGATTTATTTAATCTGACTGGCGAAAGAGAGGCTGGGTATATGTATATCCACATATATGACAGATGATGTTTTTTACCTCTCTGAAGTTGTAAAATGTGTTCAAATGTGTAAGAGGCACTGCCCTTATTTCCCGTAACTTGCTACAGTAGCATGTTATATGTAGTGCTAATAAACTTTATAAGGCTATTTGATAGCAGTTGTCTTTGCCATAACAACACACAGTTTTATCATGTCTGGCTTAGTCTTTTTGACTTTTCTGATTTGGTTGTTTTTTTTCAAACTACACCTAGCACTTCTGACAGATGTCACAGAACTATGATAGTCTTCTCTGTTCCAAAGTCTATTAAAAGCAATTGGTGAGAGTGCAGGTTTAAAATAGGGGTTTAGATCTCATCCTCTGCCTCCACACTTCACAGAGCCTGGCAATGACATGTGTTAAGAGCAAAAAGAAAAGAAACAAAAAAGCCATCCAAAAACTCTTGGAGTTCAAATGGTGAGGAGCTGCAAGAGTTTGGTGACACTGACACAGTCAGTGCTCTCAGCATTTGTTTCACAGCACCTTGCTGCTGGACCACATCTCAGACACTTTTGACATCAGAGCAGGATTTCTTTTGAAGCCAAGCTTGGAGACATGTTTTTACCTGCTAGGACTCATTAGTGCTGTATATGGGAGCATTGACTGTGGGTGAAGGTTGTGATACGGTACCATCTGCTCTCAATAAATGAGAAAGTCAGAGAAACCTTTCAGTATTGCAGCAAATAAAAAAACACAGTGAAGACCACAAGCCTGATTTGCAGAAACATTCAGCAAATCTGGAGCTCAAGCAAACTCACACAAAAAAGTAATATGAGCTATGAAATACTTCTTTGCTTTTGTACTCTTAGAAAAATGGAAATTTTGCTGTAAGGACAGTATAAAGCCTGAGAGGAATAATAAGCACTAAATAAGAATAAAGCACTATGGGGATATTAAAATAGATAAAACCATAATACAGGAAGTAGTGTCATCACCATCCTTGGACGTGTTCAAAAAAGAGTGGATGTGGCACTTTGTGATATGGTTTAGTGGGCCTAGTGGTATTTGGTTGAAGGTTGGACTTGATGGTCTTGGAGGTCTTTTTCCATCTTAACAAGTCTATAATTCTCTGAAAACACCATCACCACAAACATGCTCCCATTTCTTCTTTCCCCAGCTTTATATGCTGAGCCAGGACATCATATAGTATGGAATATCCCATTGGTCAGTTGGGATCAGTTGTCCTGACTGTGCCCTGTCCCAGCTTCTTGGACACCCCCATCCTCCTCACTGGTGGGATGAGAAGTAGAAAAGGCCTTGGCTCTGTGTAAGCCATGCTCAGCGATAACTAAAACATCTCTGAATTATCAACACTGTTTTCAGCAGAAATCCAAAACACAGCTGCATACCAGCTACTGAGAAGAAAGTTAACTCTATCCCAACCAAAACCAGCACATGGTATAAGCAAACTTTGTGCATTTTGGTTTATATGGCAGTTGGATCATCCTGATAAGTGTTGTCTGTATTGTGTAACAGAGCCTTGGTAGTGCTAAGTTGAATGGTTTGTTTCTCACTATGGTTTGAATTAGACATAGTTTTCCATAGCAGATGGAAACTTGAAGCTGTTTAAGGAAACACCATTTCACTGCTTAAAAATGCATTGGAAGGTATTTTCAAGCCTTAATTTATAGTAGAGTTACTAGTTAGAAAAGTCACTTTTTGTAGTACCAGCTGCCTTAAGCAAAAGAGAAGTAGTGTAAGGCAGGAATGGCTATATCAAAACAAGGAGAGACTTATGTTAAATCTTATTTCTCAGTTGCTTTTGAGAAGAACCTTATTCACAGCTCATTATCAGGGTCGCTCTTCAAAGATATGTTGTAATGAAATTAGTATTGGAGAGTTGTTTTGAATACTTAAAAATTAATCTCCTACTTGTTTTGCTATTTGGTGGTGGCTATGTTTGAGTAAACTTGGTATTTGTGTCCCCCTCTCCCTACATGTATATCTTCTATGTTTCTTCCATAGATAATAGGATTTGGATCAGCGCTTCTTGAGGAGGTAGATCCTAATCCTGCTAACTTTGTTGGTGCTGGTATCATACATACAAAAACTACTCAGATTGGATGCTTGCTGCGCCTTGAACCCAACCTCCAGGCACAGGTATCTGTGTAACTGTCTACAGCTTAACTACAAGTTCACGTCTAAACTAAGTATGTGTGTATCTGAAACTCCTTGAAGTATTTAAAAATCAGTATTGCAGTAACTGATTGTGAATGCAGACTTCAACAAAAAATTAAATTGCAGCAGCTGGTCCTGGCCCATTTTGGTAAGCTGCTCCTTCATAGCAATTCTCTTTCCTGTTAGAAGAGATCATTGTAATATTCCAGAATGTCCATGAAGTCTCATCATCTCTTGAAGGTTGGAAGATGTTTTTGTCTTCTGCACCTTGGACAAGATTAAGTATGCTTTCTTTTACCATTTTGAATTAGTAAAAGAATGGCTAAGAGAAAGCGTAAGCAAATGCACACAATGTCAAGAATACTTTTACTCAACATTTTTTGGTAAAGGTCTTATCAAAGTTAACTAGGGACTAAAAATAAATTTTGGGTGATAAATTTTCTGTTCCCTGAAGAAGTGAGGGCAGAGGGTCTTTATACTTTTCCACAGCATTAGTCCTCTTAAAGAAAAATTTTGGACCATACCCTTCTGTTAAAGGCTAAAAATACTAGAATAAAAGTGAGTCTCTACAAGGATTTTGAAGATGAGGTTGGTTCAGCCAGCAGTTTGAAAAAGCTGTATTACTTGGTGGCTGTCTACCTATGAATGTTTTAATTTGAGGTCTTTTTCCTACCAAAGCTTACAAAGCACATAAGAGGTAACTTAGTTTTCACTAGTTGACTGTGCATTCATTTAATGCCAAACTATGTTTAAAAAGTAATACTTTATGTTCTTTTTCAGATGTACAGGCTCACACTACGAACAAGTAAAGAAGCTGTATCTCAGAGATTATGTGAATTGCTGTCAGAACAGTTTTAATATTAACCATGTCAGTTTTGGGTTTTCCACTTATATCACTGTCATCATACTGCAAATAAATGTCTTGTACATCACTGTCTGAGTACTGCAATGTTAACCAATACCAGCTCCCTGCCTTAATAGGACTTGCCCCTTGTCTGAAATTAAGAGTATAAAATGTACAGTATAGGGAAGTGACTTTTTCCATTAATGATGGCTTTTAGCTTGTTACACAAAGGATGGGAGGGCTATCTTTTGCTCCTTTTTTTGCAGAGGTTAGGCTTTTAAACTTGTTGAAGGCAAATTGTTTTAGATGTGGTAATCAAGGATTTCAGCTGGAAATAGCGAGTAAACATTCTGCTTCAGTACCTTTAACAGGTACTTCCTCTGCTCTGAGCTGAAAGAAACCAATATACTGCTGCTCAGTAAGGTTAATTCAGATGTTAATGTAGAGTCAAAACTTTGTAAAGTTGACTGTTCCCACAAGTTGTGTACAGGATAGGAGGGCAGATTCCAGGATGTGTTTGAATCTGATTCAAGTGAACATTTGTGTTGAGTGTCACCAATCTTTGTATTTGAAAAATGCCACAGGACCAGAGTCTTAGAGTATGAATCTTGTAATATTTTACATCTTAATGTTTTCTTTTCTTTGGAAAGTGTATTGAACTCAAAAGCTATTGTGAATCCTCCTGCTTGTCTCTAATAATGAGGTGAGCTGCTCTGGTAGGTGGTGAATGAGTATATACTTGTTCCTTGTTACTCAGTGAAGTTAAATATTCTATTCCTTTTTTTCTGTTTCCCATCACATTTCACAAGTAATAGTCCTAATGATATGATACAATGAACTGCAGAGTCTAGTATTGTATAAAAGAAGTGGGAGGAAATGGGCCCTTGAAGGGCTCTAAGGCACGCATTCTTAGATGAAAACATAATTTTAAACAATATTTTTTCCCAGTGTACATTAATGTTAAAACTTAAGAGGTTGCATAATTGATATCTGAACAGTTTCCTTTCTGTTAGTGGTAAAAGTGTCCAACATGGTGTAAAAAAACTTCTGCTGAAACTTAAAGTAGAAGACCCCAAAATGTTCAGCTTTTATAGCGGTTTTTACAACCAGTCTTTTTAACTTGGTTCACATCAGCAAACTCTTTGCAGCCTGTCTGCAGAAGTAAGTGGACAGAAATTATAGCTCACTCTCCTCCAGCCTTGAGCTGCAACAGAGGCTGCTAAACAAAAGCAGGTGAGGTAGCCCAGTTAGAAACTATGGGCAGTTGTCTGCAAGAGCTACAGCTCATGAACAAAATCAGCTGCTGCTGACATGAGAAGTGAACCTGAGATCAAGATTTCCTCAAGGTTATTTAGAGGAAGCCTGGGACCAATGTCTCACAACACATACAGACAGGTATGCCCATGAAATAAAGGTTTTGAGTAATAGTGATGACATTGAAAAAACATTTAAATGAGGTTGCTGTCATGCTGCCCAGTGCACAGCAGGAGACAGGATTCTCCATGACTGAGTGTGCCTTGCTTTTTGTCTTCAGTGCTTTGAGTTTACGTGATGGAACTGGGAGATTATGACTTGGTTTGGTCGAAGGCTAGTGATTTTACTTGAGTACAGGTGAAAAATGAGCAACAAAGGTTTTGCTGTGATGTGTGGATTTTGGGGGGTATGTTTTGTTTTTCCAGAAATGGCTGGTAACTGTGGATATTACAGCTGAAAATCTGGCTAAAGGCCTGGTCTGTCTGCAAAAGCTCTCTTAACGATTGGCCCCTTTAAGGTCTTTCAACTAATTAATTAAGACTCTTTGGTCATCAGTGTTGTCATTGAAAATTGTCATGAGCAGTTCCTGCAGTCATGTTGGGCAGTTGGCAAAATACTAATGTTTTTTCCACTGAATGCTCTATGTCTCATTATTAGTCCTGTTATGTTAACTGTGCTGTTGGCTGCTACATTACAAATATGATGTGCTGAACTAAAGGGAGTCTTAGCAAAGACAGGGGAGGAGCTCCTGTTCCATATATTCCAAATCCTGTTGTATATCTGTCCCCCTAAAAAATGTTCTGTGCCCTCATTAAAGAAGACCTTGAGACACACTGCACTACTTTATTTCACTCTGCTTTGGTTCAAGCTGTGCTAAAATGTGCATTAAAATGTGGGAAGGAGGGAGGGGTAAGGGAAAAGTGTCTTTTCAGTGGTGACTGTGTTAAGCTTATGACTGTTCACTCTTTGTGTTAAATGTCAGCTCAATGAAGCCATGAGCAGAAAAGTGAACAAATTAAAGACAAGTACTTGATTTTTTTTTGTTTGTGAATGATGGTTAACTTACCAGTGATGTATCCTGTCAAGCAGACGAAGTAATTTCTGCAGTAAACAGTGTTATTGTTTTTAAGTGCAGTATTTTCAGGCATTGACATGTGAAAATAACTGAATAGCAAAACAGGTAGCATATGTTCATTCTTGACCTACACTCCAGTATGTAACATTTATGGTGATTGTCTTATTTGTATAAAACAAAGTTCTGTCAAATTAAGTGGAGAATTTTCATATAGAAGACTATATATTAGACTATATTCATCAGAAGAACGTATTAAGATTAAATAAATGATTAGAACAGTAATCATAACTGTCCTTTTTTTGTCTGGGGCATAAAAGTGTAAAAACACTTGCATGGAATGGTTGCTGTGAAACACAATTGATGTGATTTTTTTTTTCTGCAAACCAGTGCATTTTCTTCACTTCAATCTTTTCTGCTCTACAGATCTCTGCTGCCCCCAGTGCGTGAGTTTGGTTTTGTTGCTGTGTTTGGTCACATGTTATAAATACTCCTGCAAAAAACCAAGCATAACCTTTGATGTAAAATCTTTCTTCCTAGAGTGCTTAACAACAAAAAGTACATTAACAGTACATGCTGCTGCAAGAGCTGGGATATGGTTGAGGTTGAGCAGCACACTCCTGTATTACATAGGGGTGGGAGTTGTAAAAAAGGTGGTTGTTGCTGTAAAAGAAGAGTATCTGAACTGCTAAATAACATCACTTAAGCTTTAAATGTATGCTTCAGATTCTTCTCTAAAACTTGCTAAAAGGGAAGAAAAATATATGTGGGCACTATGAGCTTTTGTGCATTCATTCAGCTTTATCTTAAATGATAACAAAGAAAGTAATAAAGAATTCTCTTGACTGGCAGCAAGTAGAAATTGCTTCGGAGTGAACCTGTGTCCTGTTAGATTCATATGGGTTTTGATTTCTTGCAGAGAAATGCCCTCAAATTTCTGCTTTATCCAAAAGCCGCTACATGCCTGTGTTAGTAATGTTTCTAGAAATGTCCCACCTCATTAAGGGTGCATGTAGAAACCTCAGAAATAGCTTTTGGCTCATGTAGCACCTTGCTTTCCAAGACCGGTCATCTGTGGATGATGAACACAAGTTCTGTGTCTACCTTCAAAGCAAAGGGATCAGGTCAGTTCTTCCAGTGAAGTTGTGGGCTATTACACAGGTCCTAGTCCAACGATAGTGCACCTAACAGACTATTTTCAGTTAAAATAATTGACCAAATAATGAAAAGTTAGAAAAATTCAATTCTTTCTACTTTATTTGAAAGTCAGATTTCTCTCATTGCACAGTGAATGGGCTAGTCTTAAGCCTCTGGTTAAATGTATCACCCCGAACAAGGCTAGACAGTCTCTGACATTGTCTTCCCTCCTGAACCTCACCCTGCCCATTCTTTCTTTCCTCCTGTGCATCCCACCCTCCTCCTGATCAGGAATAATTTATCTGTTAACTTCATTGATAGTCGAGGCAGCTGCTCAGGAGGCCTGACTGCAAGTCTATCCAATCAGTACAAGAGAAGCCAGCAATGAGCAGTCACTGTGGAATTATTGTGATCATTGTTTAATAAAAAAAAAAGAAGAATTGGTATCTGAGGCCTGGCTAGTGTATGCAACTGTCAAAGTTACAAACACAGCCACTAAATACAGTTATTTCTGTAGTGAGCCATTTTCCAGGGTCATCTGGGTCTTGGCATGGTAGTTGGAATTCCTTCTTAAGAAGCTGCAGTGGCCGACAGCAGCCGCATGCTGTGGTGACTGTCATGGTCTCAACATTCAGCCTGTTTGGAAGAGAGGGAGGATGAGTTGGCATTTGTATACAGGATTTTAGGCTCCAAGCTTTTCAAGTATTTGCACTTTTTTTTCTCGCTGTGGTGGGAGGCTCAGAGGAAAGAGCACAACCCTCAGCTAATGGTTTTGTCAACTGAAGAACTACAAACTGCACCAAGTGACTCTGTTTTAAGTTTTCATCATGACTGCTGCAGAAGCACAGGTGAACTGAGCTGCTGCTTTCCTTTTTAAAAGAAGGTGTTATCACCTATTAGGCCTCAGACATCACTGGAAAACTAGTAAGATTTGATTTCCCTGTTCTTTTGCTCTTCTGAACATTGTAAAGTTACTATGTATTTAATTTTTTAAATCTGTGCACTTAAGAGTTTGCTAAAGGTCTCTGATATGGTCTATTAACACAAATGCTAAGTTTTGTGTGTCCCTTTTGGCACAGTTCATGAAGGAAGGAAAATCCCTTTCTTCCTCTGAACAGTTGGCACCAGAATCTAAGCTGGTGACTGCATAATGTCAGTGCTGGGCTGTGAGATCAGTTAACAAAGTAATAGTAGACCTGCGCATATCTTGCTGATTTGACTGGAATAAAGCACAGGTAGGTCAGGTGACAGGTTGAACAGGCAGGTCAGGCTTTGAGTCTCCCATGATGGTACTGCTGTTCTCTTATGCTGGTGCTCTCTGGCCGTGTTCAGCCTAGTGCTGGGCTTGTTTCTATCTTTGTCAGTGGGAAGTTGTATAAACACAGGCTAGAATTCAGGTATGGGAACAAGGATGTTAAGGAAAACATTTTTTACAAAAAAATCTCTTTTGGAGGGGAGAAAACTTTGCTTGGTTTAAGTTAAAGCTAAGTTTTAACGACAGCTTTCTGATGATTGTGACAAACCTTAACTGTAAAAATTTTCCTTCAGACTTCACAGCCCTTTTGAAAATTCTCAGGATACACAGTCAGTTGCTCAGTTTTCAAAATGCTGGGGGATGCCTGACCTTGCTTTGAAGGGGATAGCTTTTAGCTTCAGGAATAATTTAAATTAGTTACTACCAAAACAAAGCCCTTCACTGCTTTCCTATTGAACATTGTATTGGCTTGGATTGTTGGGAATTTAACAATTTTAATTTTTTTTCCCCCAAATAACTTTGAACTCTAATGCTGCGGCACTCAGTTAGTTGCACTGAAGCCTTGATATTCTGTCGAGTAGTCTCCTAATGGGCAAGCAGAACTGCACATGCTCAGAGAGCACACTTGTAATTATAAAATATACCTGAATTACATTATTAGGAGAATGATAGCAAACAACTGAGGTGACATTATGTACCTTAGATAAAATGTCTTGTTTTACTGTCTTAGCTATTTGAAAACAGGTATTTGTAGTTTAAACAACCTTTTCCATCTTTAAAAAGCAAACAAACAAAATCCAAACCCCAACAATCAAAATAACAAAAGACCCCCCCAAACCTGCAGCATTGATGTCTGTTTATTTTTTTAAAACACAAAAGGAAGTGAGATGGCATTCTTTGTTTGGATTATAAATCCCTTAAATAAAGGATCTTATGAACGTTGGTTTTAGTCAGCTGGTTTATACAGCAACATTCTATGTTACTAGATGGTTTACACAGTAACATTCTATGTTACTACTAGGGTGGATTCTAACTGCATTTTCCTCTCCAAGTTATAAAGGAGTGGTAGTTCATAAATACCGCTCCTTACAAATGACCAAGTAAGAAAAAGAACTTCAGAACAATCTCTCAGCTCTCCTTACTTTGTTGAAGATGGACATGATCCTTCACATTGGCTTAAAGTGACATTTGCAGAACAGCCTTTGTAAGTTATTTTTTCTTCATATTCAACTTCTCTACAATGATCTGTCAAATGTAAAAAGAAAGACTTATAGCAGAAATTTGTCTTGGTCTTCTTGAGTGAACCTTTTTTAGATGCCAAAAGCCTCCATACTTGGTTTCTTGGAAAATCATTCTTACTGCATGAGATAACTAACAAGTCACAAGTGAGTAACACAGAAGGAAGTGATTTTAAACTGGGCCCTAAAGATGCGTGAGATGCTTACCATGGAGGGCAACTAAGAACACAGAAATTGCTGGAATTACAAATGAGAAAAAAAAGTCCTGTTAAGAACATAGTGCAAATTCAGCACAGCAGGAAAAAAACTAATCCTCTGCTGAGAACACAAAAGATGCATATAAAGCAATCAGCTGTCTCATTTTGGTGGAATTATTTCTGGTTCTCAGATGTTGTATTAGATTTTATGTACTGGACAAATGCTTAGTTTACTCAATTTAAGGATCTCTTTATTTGTAGGCAGACAAGTTCACAACTTTCCTTACAAGATAGAATGTCTAATGCTACATAGCAGTTAATGATTATATGTACCAATCTCATATTTTCTCCTGACCTGAAGCACAACACTTAAGTACTTTATGAAGCAAAAAGTGGCTGAAAACATAGGTTTTCCAAGGAGTTTAAAGAGTGCTTGAAATTTATTTTAAGGAGAACAAAGATACTGAATACTATGAAGGCAATTCATGCACTGCTCACACTTGCTCAGTGGTGTTTTGAACACATTCTGGTTCCTTGCTTAAAAGGTTATAGATGAAACCTGAGCATTACTGCAGGGAAGACTCAGTTAGTACTATACTATGAGTTTGGGAATTTCTTACTGGAAAGTTAAACAACTAGTAACTGGACTGTAGACGAAGATACTGAATCTATATCTCATGCAGAGCTAGGAGCTATGCCTGTACTTAACTTTTTTTTTTCTTATACTGAAAGGTATTGTTAATATTCTGCTAGACTGAAAAAGTATCACAGTTGCCCAGTTCAGGGATGAAAAATGCAGAGAAAGGGGAATAACCTGTTTGCAACTTTCTGAAGTCATGAAGTAAATACTTAACTGCAAGGAGCAAACCCAGTAATGCTGGGGTTGGGAAGGCAATGTTCTGAAGCACTTCTCATAGGAAAAGAATGTGAACAAAATCCAAAACAGGCCCTAAACTGTAACTATACTGTGGAAAAATCCTTCTGCTTATGCGAGTTCCTACTTGGATTCCCATTCTGTGAGGTGAAAATCATGAGGATGAAGGGAAAGCAGTGTGAAAGGCAGTGTGTCAATAGAAAGAATCCTGTGTCCTTGGGTCAAACTCATTTCCCAATGCTTATGCAGTCAGTAAACTTGAGGCTCCTTTTTGCTGAAACTGAAAGGAGCCTCGTTGGTACCGCAGCACTTGTGTGACAGTGGGAGGAAAGACAGTCTGTGCCTTTATTCGCTTGCTCTGCAAGTAGGTGATTCTGCCATGCTTTGTGGCTGAGCTGACTCAGGGCCAAGCTGCACTCTGACAATGTTAATATTGAAAACGGAGATGAAGGGTTACAGGTGACTATACCTACTATTGTATATTGATTTCACATCACCCTTTGAGAGTAGTAGTTAACCACAAATACAGATTTCTTAAATGACTATTTGGAACCCTTTGTATAAATTAGGCTTCTGGATTAAGACTCAGTAGGTGATCTCTTGGTTGAATTGAGCATGGTATTCTGCTTTGTTCATTTTTTCTTGCTGTTAGAGCCAAGTTCCTACTTCAGTGGATCTGATTCTAATGACAAAATAAAGGGCTTTGTGTGAGGATTCACAATTCAGGAAGTAGCATATTGATCTGCGGAGAAATTTTGAGCACATGCTTCAAAGACAAAAAGATGCAAATACTTATAATCCCATTATTAAGCAGTGTAGAAAAGGGCAGGCCCACTAGGATGCTGCATATCCCTCCTGATTCTTGAAAAAGATAGGCAAGTGAAGAATGTGACTTGTTGGAAGTGAGGCTGTGCTTTCTTTAGGAATTAAACACACAGAAAAGGAGAACAAGCAGTGAAGGCAGTATATGACAGCAGAGAAGGCAATATGAAACAAGGCAGTATGATGTGGCTAAAGTACATGTTCCAGATAGTTTCTCCTTTGTATGTTGAAAGCTCCCAAAAGTAAATGCAAAGTGGCTGAAATAGAGATATTAACTCTTCTCTTGGTCCTCAAACAGCAGTTAAAACAAATAAACACACAAAAATGAACCATACAGTAAACTTACCTTCCATTCACAGATTCAACAGTGCATATGTCCTTCTGGTTTATTCTTGGAAAGTGTTAAGCCATATCCTAGAAAGCACTGAATAAAAACTGTCTCCCTCATTGTTTCTAAATAGGAGGAGAAACTAGGCCTCTGCTACTTACACTGGGCACAGTTAAAATCTTAAGATATCTTTTGTGCATTCACACTAGTCTTCCTGACTCCTATACTGCTTAGATAGAAACATGATGATATAGGAAATGCTATGGATATACATTACCGTGTGGCACTGTTAATGGCACGATAGAAGACAAGGATGTTGAAAGTCTAGAGGTGAACGGAGACGATGTCGTGCGGGCAGTGCTTAATGTTGTTGTTCTCAAGGAACTCCTTTCAACCGACTCTGTAGAAGCAGTAGTGATAACAAGGGGAGAAAATGTCATTGTTGTAGATAAAACAGTTGGGATCAACGCTGGAGTGGATTTCAGAGAGACACTGGTAGGAATAGCTGATGAAGATGTTTTGCCATATGGAGATAATGTTGTGTTTTGCAAAGAAGAATATGCAGTACTCTTAGCAGACCTAAATGTGGAAGTAGTGACAGGTGTAGGTGTAGGAATTGTGCTGATGGTTGGGGCCGAAGAAGAGAATGTAGATGAGGTAGCAGACGGCAGACGGGTGCTGAGTGGGCTGGTGGGGGCAGGCGGAGAGCTGGGATTTGGGGATGTTGTTGCCAGAGGGAGTTCTGTGCTGCTCGGTGGGCTGGTCCATGTGGAGACAGAGGTCTTGGAGGTGCTGCTGACAGAGGTGGTGGCCGTGGTCTTCTGTGTGGTGAGAGGTGGCACAATGTGTGGCACAGTTGACTTTTCATGGGTGAAGGCTGCTAGGAAGAAAGCACAGGTCAGATGAGAATGAGGGCAGGACGGGAAGGCAAAGGATGTTGGTCCAAAGCCTTTGGCTAAGGCATTGGGCAAGGAAAGTAGCCCTGTATCACACAAAGTATTGTGGTGAAAGAGAAGTTTAGGCTTCTGGCGCCTCCCTAATCCTCTGCATTTTGCTTAGATCCTGGCATGGCCTATCTGTGTCCCAGGTGATGATGGTGTGACCTCACTGGATGCAACGTGCCTACCCAGCCACTCGTTCAGTGCCCCTCACCAGGCATGTGGAGAGAATTACAAATGCCAAAGCAAGAATATCCAAGTTTTCTTGGGATGGAGACAGTTTTCAGAAGTGAAGAAACTAAAGGGAAAAAAATCCAAGACAAACCCACAAGATGCAAAGGCAGACAGTCACCACTCCCCACTTCTTGCCAATGCCCATCAAGTTTCCAATCAATGGCTACTTGGGCAAAACTGCCTTGTCCTTCCATTATACAGCTCAGCAGGATGTCTGTGGTATGGAGTGTCTCCTTGGCCATTGGCTTTGGGACAGCTGTGCTGGCTTTGTCCCTGATAGACCTCGTGACCACCCGTTGGCCACTCGCTGGTTGTCAGGAGAGAAAGAGAAAAAGCCTGGATGCTGTGCTAGCACTCCTCAGCAATCCCTAAAGCACTTGTGTGCCAGCAACACTGGCTGGGACCCACACGTGAAAACACAACACAAGGAAACCTGCTAAGACCAGATATTGGCTCCACCCCAAGCAGAGTCAGTGCACAGGCCCAGGACTAGAGCAGGATCCAGGCTGGCCAAAGATAGTGGGAATGGAGGGATAAGCACCCAGAGAAATACACATGTGCTATATGGTTCTTGGTTGTGATGAGCGAGGGAGGGAGGGAGAGAGGAAGTGAGGGGTGGGAGAAAGAAAAATGGGAAGGGAATAGTGGAACAGGTAGCTGGGAAGCCTTACCAGGCTGTGAGGAGCTCAGCCACGTTGAGGACACAGTTGAGGAGGGAGAAGAAACGGGTGAAGGCAGGGTGCTGGTTTTGGCTGTGGTGGGTGCAGAGGACTCCGTTGCAGGCTGCTCTTGGGGAGTACTTGGTGTGGGGGAAGAGGGCCTGGACCTGAGGGTGGTAGGTGTAGGCCTGGGGCTGGTGCTTGGAGCTGAAGTGGAGGACAGTGTGGAAGTGGCAGCAGATGGCAGGCGAGTGCTGAGTGAGCTGGTGGGGGCAGGCGGAGAGCTGGGATTAGGGGATGTTGTTGCCAGAGGGAGTTCTGTGCTGCTCGGTGGGCTGGTCTGTGTGGAGACAGAGGTCTTGGAGGTGCTGCTGATGGAGGTGGTGGCCGTGGTCTTCTGTGTGGTGAGAGGTGGCACAATGTGTGGCACAGTTGACTTTTCATGGGTGAAGGCTGCTGAGAGGAAAGCACAGGTCAGATGAAGATGAGGGCAGGAGGGGAAGGCAGACAAAGTGGGCAGGACCTTTGATTAAATTATTGGACAAGAAAAGCAGGCCTGTAGCCTCTCAGGGCAAGAGAGACTATTCGGCTTATGGCTTTTCCTTAGGCCTCCTCATCCTGATTGGACTCAGTCACAGTCAGTGTGTGTGCCAGGTGATGGTGTGTGACCCTGGCAGAATGCAAAGTGCCCACCCCGCTACTTGCTCATTCTGTCTCCTCAGGGGTGAGGAGGGAATCATAGACGCAAATGCAAGAATACTCTAACATTTATAAGGATACAAGCTGATTTCAGAAGTGAAGAAACTAATGGAAAACCATAGCAAGTATCACTCCCAAGATGGAAGGGCAGTCACTCACCACTCCTCACTTCTGGCCAATGCCCAGCCAATCTCCATACAATAGTTCCTTGGGAAAAACTGATGTGCCCCATCATTGCAAAGCTCAGCAGGATGTTCTGTGGTATGGAATGTCTCCTTGGCCACTGCCATTGGGCCAGCTGTGCTGACTGTATCCCTGATGGATGGCATGACCACCCCTTCCCCCCTCTCTGGCTGGCAGAAGGAGAAAGAGAGAAGGCCTGGATGCTGTGCTAGCACTCCTCAGCAATCCCTGAGCACTTGTGTGCCAGCAACCTGGCTGAGACTCCCATGTAAAACACAGCAACGAAAAACCAGCAAGGACCAGAAATTGGCTCCACCCCAAGCAGAGTCAGTGCACAGGCCCAGGACTAGAGCAGGATCCAGGCTGGCCAAAGACAGAGGGAATGGAGGCCCAAGCATCCAAAGAAATGCATAAGAAGGGTGTGGGTTTTATATTGAATAATGGAGAAAGAGATGAACAGATGGACGGAAGGAAGGGTGGAAGAGAGGGAAGGAGTTGGAAAGGCAAGGTGGGACCAGGTCCATCAGAGGGATATCAAAATTACTCATGGATTGAAGCACTTCTCTTATAAGGTGAGACTGAGGAAGCAGGGCCTGTTGAGAGAACACTAAACGGGAATCTCATTACTGCACACAAATATCTGAAAGATGGGAGCCAAGAGGATGGTGACAGACTCTTTTCAGTGATGCCCAGCAACAGGAAGAAGAGCAATGGCCAAAAACTAAAACACAAGAAATTCCACACAACATGAGGAACAACTTCTTTACATTGAGGGCAGCAAAGCAGTGGAACAGGCTGCCAAGACAAATGCTGGACTGTCCTCCTCTGGAGGCATTCGAAACCTGCACTAGGGATCTCTCTTAGAAGGAGGGATTGGACCAGATGACATCCAGAGCTCCCTTCCAAACTTAACAAATCTGGGATTCTGTGAGCAGAAGTACACATAGCAGGAGGCCTTACCAGGCTGTGAGG
>VWZD01001012.1:0-13855 GCA_013396695.1 Sakesphorus luctuosus | reverse complement strand
CCCTCAGCCTCTCCCCATATATATATGAAGCTGTCCTGGGTTTTCATGGGAAGGTTTTGGTATTGGGGGTGCTACAGGAGCAGTTTCTGTGGGAATCTGCTGGAAGATTCTGCCATGTCCAATGGTGCCAATTCCAGGCAGCTCCAGGAGGGACCCACCACTGGCCAAGGCTGAGCCCATCAAGGCAGTGGGACCACCTCTAGGATAACATATTTAAGAAGAGGGAGAAGTTCTTGGGATTGAAGAGTGAGAATATGGGAGATGAACAGTCCTGCAGACCCCAAGGGCAGTGCAGGAGGAGCAGGATCTGATCCACGTTGAGGTTCTCCTGCAGCCCGTGGTGAACCCCATGATGAGGCAGCAGTGCCCCTGTGATATACAGTTTAAATATATTGATTAAATTATTAAGTCAGACTGAATCCAAGATCAAGCATATTATTATCCTAATAAATATTTTACGCTTCTGTAGCAGGTCTCAGCGTCTTCCAGCTGTGTCAAACCTGGGAGTACTTAAGTCTTGCAGCACTGAGAAAATGGCTTTCCAGCTAATCTCTTCACAGGGGAGGTGGCAGGAGGGTTTAAAAGCAAAAAAATAAAAAGGGGGGTGGGGGCGGGGAAAGGTCACCTCCATCTTTTCAGCATTAATCCATGACTGAGCTCATGAGAAATCACTCCATTATCAAGGTTAAAAGTGGACGTGTTCAGATGAACTGCAAGCAAACTTCCTAGTGCAGCATTAATTACAGCAGGCATGTGAACAGCTAATAAAAATGAGGGGAGGGGGTTATGTCTTTGTTATAAAATCTCTTCATGCCATAATTAGGAGTCTGCTCAGCAAATGCAGGAGCAGAGACATCGCTTTGCCCCACCAGAGCTGGTGCCGTTGCTTCACCAAAGCGGCCAGGAGGAAAAGTAGGTTTAAATTAAAATACCTGCTGAGGGAATGGAAAGAATTAAGAAAATCTGAATAATTTTTATTTTCTGAGTGATTACTCAGAGCCACAGAGGCTGATAAACCTTAAACCACAAAGTTTAAACACCTTAGTGGTTATTTTTACCTACAGAAAGTGTAGCTCAGTATTCAGTTTCCCACAGCAGTACCTGATCCATTTCTCTACAAAATCACATCAGTTTTCTCAAGCAACCTGTCTTGGATCAGTTTATCATCCCCTCATACAGAAGACATTAAAAATCTGACACTTTAAATTGCAGCCTCATTAAAATTCCACATATTTCAAGGTTGTTTGTGGTGTCTTGTGCAAAACCACTTGTATTGTAGAACATCATGTTGGAAAATTTCCTTATAGATGTTGATGGGTATTTTAATAAAGCATGTAATTTAATGAAGCATTTCCTCTCTTTTTCCATGAAAGGGTAATTGAAATGTTAATTCAAATTGGACTGGACAGATCCGAATCCTGAGTAAATGAATGCAAACAAAAGAAGAAGAGGAGGAGGACTGTGCCAAGTTGATATCTTCTGCAGAAACAAGGGAATGAGGATTATCATTCCTATTCTTTAATATTTTCCTAAAGGATCTGGAAGGCTGAGAAATAATCATATTAGAGAAAAGTGGCAAATCAATCTATTTTAGGAAACCTGGTGAACGCCAGAAGGGCAGACAGAAAAGGGAAAAACAGGGAGAGGGGACAAAACAAAAAGGCCTGATTTGGACACATCTGAGGCTGTGGCAACATCTTAAATAATACAGGTGGTGAGAAATGATCCAGAACACACATTTTGAATAAAGGAGAAAACAGGGAAGGAACAATCAGGAACAATCCGCTTTCCACCAACAAATTGTTACTGTGTATTAAATAACTGGAAGCAGGGAATCCAAACATCTCCCAGTTTTTATGTATGTGACTGGCATCTCAATCAACAAATGTAATTGCAGGTTTTCAGCAAAGTTATAAATCACTCTCCCCTCTCCCTGCAATTTTCAGAAGTATCATTTTCAGCTCCTGATTTTTGAAGCTGACACATCATTAGCATCACACATTATGTCTAAGACAATTGGAGGCAATAGAATTGATAAAACAGAAATAGAAAGCATCCAGAAAGGAAAAAACTAAACCAATACACACTCTGAAACATTCATTAAAGCATATTAGCCATAAATTTTAATCAGCAATGTGTCACTTCCCATCGAGAGAAAGCAGAGAGGCTGTGCTGGTCCCACTTACTGACAAAATATAACCAACATTAGAGAAAAACTGGTTATCAGTTGAACTTTCCACTCAAATCAGAGTAAAGGAAAGGGAGAAAATAAAAATGGAATTTGCAACTTCTCAGTAAAGTTGGAAATTAGGGTCAGCAAAAAATTCTGTAGCAAACCCACAAATGGATCTGCAGAATGCTGCTGGTTTATAATAGTGTTGCAGGCAGAGGGGGAGCTTCAGACAGAGGTTTGTTGAGTCAGGAGGTGGAGAATCACAGCAAGAATCACAGAATATCCTGAGATGGAAGGGATCAGAAAGATCCTCGAGTCTAACCCTGTAGTGAATTTCCCTTTCTTCCCCAAACCCACTCTGAGAGGAGTTTGGGCACAGATGGATCCAACCCTGGTCCCATCCTTGTCTAAAAGAGTCTATAGGTGTAATTTAAACTTTGTCCAAGTTTGTCCCATGGGATTAAGGATGGAAAACCAAAATACACTTATATGAATAAAATAAATTATTTCTTTAAATTGAGGATGATAATGATAATGATTAGACTAAGAGATCTTCGTCAGAATTATTTCCTAACTATGAGTGAGTGCACTGTTTATTGCAGCAATGATATTAAAGCATGAAAATTATTAAGTAGGGGTTGATGTAACTCACCCATCCTTATCACTGTGGGGAAATCTCTTTCAGCCTCAAGGAGTGACCTTGACGGGTGTCTCCACTCCAGGCAGGAATCTCCACACCCTCTCAGGAGGGGCTGCCAGGAGATCCCCCTTTAAAAGGTGGGATTGGGCTTTTACAGACACCAAGAGCCCCATGGCAGTGAGGTGTGCCCAGGCTGTGCCAGCCCAGCAGCTTCAGCTCAGGTTCCAGCACTGGCACCTGCTGGCTCCTTTGGCAGGAGCTCAGGAAAGTTTGGCCATGCCAGAGGGTTGGACTTTGGGCTGGGTGAGCCAGGCTGGGCTCAGCACCCTCAGCCCCAAAGGCAGCAGGACCCTTCCCATCCCACCCATCCCTTGGGAAACAGGGAATTGGAGCCCACTCCACCTAGCACAGGGAAACAAAGGGCAGTTTGCCCTTTCCCACCTAAATCTCATATTTTAGGGTTGACAGCTAAACAGGACAGGAATTACCAGCAGTGTCCATATCTTCAGCAGAAAGAAATCCTCTTGCACAGCTCCATTTTCTGCCACTTGAGGAACAGAAACTTTTAATGTTACAACTGGCCAAGTTTTGACTCCTACAACCTGACTTTGAGAGTTAAAGGATCTGGATGCAAGAGATTTAGACCTTGGAGAACTGCACACTGTCTTTCACCTTCCCACTGCCATGAATTATTATGCAGTCTGTCAGTAAAGTATGTTCTGCCATAATCCAGTTTATGATACATGTAGAGAAGGTTCTGAATTGCATCTGTACAGTCAAGACAAGTACCATGTAAGATCAAATATTCACATTTTAAAATCCATTCTCTTATTGAAGGGCACGCGTAGTATTCACACAAGAAACCACTCACTGTTTCAAAAATACAGAGCCCAACTGGATTGCTTGATTAAAACTATACACTCACCAGTAAAAATAAATATATATGGTCTATACCTTATTGTCATTTAACAGCTTTGCTTTATTTCTTCTCCTCTTAGTGATAATGCTTTCCTGATTGAAAGAAATTACCTGCTTTAGTGTCTCAACATTAAAATCCAAAAGTCTGATCCAGAGCTCTGCATTTTTCCTTTGCTGCAAGAGTTAGAAAACCCTTTCCTTTGTCAGACTCCATCATATACTGTGATTTCTTCCCTTTAAGTGTTCGACCCATAGAGATCAACTTTAATTAATGAAAGAAGTGAAAAGAAAAGTTTCTAATAGCATTCTGAAACCATCAATTCAAACCTCAAGTGTCCCTCCTTGCCTTGAATGTCTCCCTACATTTCTGAAAGCAAGGAATGATCCTGAGACCCAAAGCAATCCATCCTCAATGACTACCACTCCTTGGCACTTGATTTTCTCGATACAGCAGATAAATTCCAATGGCTTCAGTCCAGCTTGAGGCACAGGAGTGTGAAGAGCACGGTAATAACAACCCAATTGCCTCAGAATGGCTCTGAATATGCCACTGACTGCAAGGGACACCTCTTCTTGTGCTCTTAACATGGGCAAGGAGGTTCCCTCTCAGCAGCAAGGTCTGGAACCATGAAAGAATTAAAAATAACCTGCAGATACCTAGAAATGAAGCTTAATATCAGGACTAGATATATAAATGCCAACTACACATGCTATAGTTGAGTGTTGTGTTCAGTTCCGGGCCCCTCAGTTGAGGAAAGAGATTGAGGGGCTGGAGCGGGGCCAGAGAAGAGCAAGGAGGCTGGAGAAGGGAGTAGAGCACAAGTGCTGTGGGGAGAGGCTGAGGGAGCTGGGGGTGTTTGTGCTGGAGAAGAGGAGGCTGAGAGGTGACCTCAGCACTGTCTGGAAGTGCCTGAAGGGAAGTTGTGGCCAGGTGGGGGTTGGTCTCTTCTCCCAGGCACTCAGCAATAGGACAAGGGGGCACGGGGGGGCTCAAGCTCTGCCAGGGCAAATTTGGTCTCTTCTCCCAGGCACTCAGCAATAGGACAAGGGGGCACGGGGGGCTCAAGCTCTGCCAGGGGAAATTGAAGTTGGAGATGAGAAAAAACTTCTTTGCAGAGAGAGTGCTCAGGCATTGGAATGGGCTGCCCAGAGAGGGGGTGGATTCCCCATCCCTGGAGGTTTTTCAGCTGAGCTTGGCCGTGGCACTGAGTGCCATGATGTGGTAAAGGGAGTGGAGTTGGCCCAAGGGTTGGACTTGATGATCTCGGAGGTCTTTTCCAACCCAATCCATTCTATGATTCTATGAACTGTGGGCAGGAACTTCAAGAAAATTACAAAAATTGTTAGAAAGTGGGATTGTCCTTTGCATTCTTTTCACAGCTGTGACACATATATATTAAATCAGAGACTTAATTTACTCACAAAAAGAACTTGCCAATCTTCCTTCCACTGGATTACAAACTTCCCACCACCTTCCCTGGGATCTGGAGTTGTTCTCTGCTTTTATGGACCAAGCAGAGCAAGGTGGTATTTTAAAGGAATTATGGTGAGTGCCACATTGGTTTGGTAGCTGAAGAGGAAATACCATTAGAGGAGGGAAACACTGATCTCTGCAGAGCCTTCATGTGAAAACCCAGGGATGAATTCTGTGGGAAACAAAGCTGGGAGGAAAAAGGAGCCAATCCCAAGTTTACCAAAGGGTCAAAGTCCAGAACTGTGCCTGAATATCTGGCAGCAGGGCAGGCTGGGAAGGCTGAATTCCCTGGAAACTCTTCCCTAATATGCTGGAATTGCACACGAGACAGAGACTAGAAGAAAGAGCACATAATAACAGGTTTTACCTTTCAAAAACTGGGATTTGTGGCTGCAATAAAGAGTAAACACTTTTAAAATGTCTTTATTTTTAATTCCAGTCTAGGTTAGTCCATCTGAAGCAGCTGACCCTGGTCAGGCTGGAGGTTTTCACTTGGATCCAATTCCAAACTCCAGACTCGAGGGAGGTCCCAACCTGAGGCTGAGTTTCACCCACTGTAAAGGTAATGTGCAAAAGAGAAATCACAGGTCATAATCAACTGTGTGAAAACTACATTATTACATGTCCTTTGATCAAAATTTGGTGAGGCTCAGAGATGAGCACTGAGAGAGAGAGAGATCCAGAGAGAGAAATTTAAGGTATCACCACAAATGGAAATCAAGGACAATAAATACATCTTATGTACTCCTGTACTGTAAGTGAAAACTATCTTACTCTTGAGGGTTTCTCTGAGCCAATAAGTCACATTTAGTCAGGTTTATTCTTTAGCAGTTTGTCATCAGAAAGAAAATCAGTGATTTAATTTATGTCTGTGCCTGTGCCATTTCCAGGTGGGTTCTGATGCTGCAAACATGCCCCGTATGTGTTTTCAAAGGGAGATCACAGGGAGTCTGAAACTGCTGAGCCCAAATTTTGGCAGTTCATGACCTCAGAGCAGTTTGGATGCTGGGCTACGAAGAGCAGCCAAAGGGTGTCCATGCCAGGGAGAGCCCAAACCCACAGTGCCTTCTTGGGGAGTGTGTTTGAAGTTCATACAATAACAGAATCACAAAATCCTGGAATGGCTTGGGTGGGGGAGGGACCTTAAAGTCCACCCAGTGCCACCCCTGCCATGGGTAGGGACACCTCCCACCAGCCCAGGTTGCTCCAAGCCCTGTCCAACCTGGCCTTGGACACTCCCAGGGATGAGGCAGCCACAGCTTCTCTGGGCACCTGTGCCAGTGGTTGCCCACGCTCACAGGGAGGAATTTCTTCCATTTATCTCACCTAATTTTCCCTTCTTTCAGTTTGAACTCCTTGTCCTGTCACTTCAGTTCCTGATGAAATCTTGTGGTCAGCTAAAGACTCAGCTCAGATTTCCTAAAGAGTTTCTGGTACCTCTGTGAAAAGCCACCAAAATTCCCTGTCCAGGAACCCCAAGACCTATCCTGTATTCCTTTCCCAGCTCATGATAAAACAGCAGAGTTGGTTGGTAGTTGGGTGGAGTTGGGTGTTCACCAAAAATATGGAACGATTGAGGTGAGAAAAGGCCTTTCAGATCACCAAATCCCATTTCAGTGCAGACCAACCACCATGGTCACCATTAAACCACATGCCCAGTGCCACAGACATCCAACCCATCCCATCCCACTGCAGGATGAGTTCAGTTCAGTTCTGGAGGCTGTATAAGAAATCAAAGCAGGTCATAAGCAGGAATCCCAGGCAGGTTTTCCCCCTGCCACTACTTTTCCACGTGGATATTTCCACACCTAAGGAGCACCTAAAAAAACCAAATGTCTCAATGGCTCTGCTGTGAAGAACTGCAAGAAGTCAACTGTTTGCATCAACATTTTGTTTAAGACACAGGAAAAGAAATCCAGAGCACAAAGCAAGACAGCACAGAGGGCACACCGTCTCCTTTCCACTGGAATTTCCATGGAATATTAAACAATGAAAAACTGGGGTAATTTATGCTTGTGACAAAGAACAAGAAATGGGAGAAACTAATTCTTCATACGGGAAACGGTAAAATTATAATTCACTGTAATCGCTGCCTTAGATTTTAATTTTCTGGTTCCCTTGGGCTCCACAGTAGGAGAGACCCAAGGACCTCAAGACCAATTAAAAAGGAATTTATATCTGTGAAAAAATTGACTCATAAATAGTTATGGATGATATTGCAAGTTCTCATCACACCTGATAAAACCAAAGCAGAAAGCTTAATTTAGCTTGTCAGGGGGGTTTCAATAATGGTCCTTTCAACTAAAAATCCAATAAATACATAATTGAAAACTTATATTGTTTCCAGCAAACAAAACTGTGAAAAGAGCTCCTGCAAAATAGCATGCCAATCAAATCTCTTCTTCCCTCTGATCCGTCCTACTCTCCAATTTCACTTTGCCTGCTTCTCCAGGGACTTGGTTTCTCCAGAAAGTAAAATAGAAAAATAATAAGAAAATGATAGCTGAGAAATTTCAAAGTTCTGGTTTATTCTTCAAAGGAACCTGATTCCTTGGCATTTTTAGTAAGAAGTAATTTTATTTTAGTGAAAATTCATTACATTGATTTGTTCATTAGTGAAAGATGATTAGAAGGATGGAACACCTCTCCTATGAGGACAGGCTGAGAGAGATAGGATTGTTCAGCCTGGAAAAGAGAAGGGTCTGAGAAGATCTTGTAAGAACTTTTAGAATCATAGAATTGATTGCGTTGGAAAAGACCTCTGAGATCATCAAGTCCAACCCTTGGGCCAACTCCACTCCCTTTACCACATCATGGCACTCAGTGCCACGGCCAAGCTCAGCTGAAAAACCTCCAGGGATGGGGAATCCACCCCCTCTCTGGGCAGCCCATTCCAATCCCTCAGCACTCTCTCTGCAAAGAAGTTTTTTCTTATCTCCAACTTCAATTTGCCCTGGCAGAGCTNCCCTCAGTCCCCCCAGGTCCCTTTCTGCCTGGCTGCTCTCCAGCCACTCTGTGCCCAGCCTGGAGCGCTGCAGGGGGTTGGTGTGGCCAAAGGGCAGGACCTGCACTTGGCCTTATTGAACTTCATCCCAAGGATCTATAGGGGAGCTGGGGAGGGACTTGGGACCAGGGATGGAGGGACAGGACAAGGGGAAATGGCTTCCCACTGCCAGAAGGCAGGGATAGAAAGGATATTGGGAAGGAATTCCTTGCTGTGAGGGTGATGAGGGACTGGCACACAGGGTGCCCAGAGCAGCTGTGGCTGCCCCAGCCCTGGAAGTGTCCAAGGCCAGGTTGGACAGGGCTTGGAGCAACCTGGGCTGGTGGGAGGTGTCCCTGGCATGGCAGGGAGTGGCACTGGATGAGATTTAAGATCTCTTCCAACCCAAACCATCCTGGGATTCTGAAGATAACATGACTCTTTACCTCCATACAGTTGTGAACACTCATAAAAACAGCAGGAATGCTTGTGGGTAGCAAGTGCTTCTCTCCCAGCTTGCTGCAGACCACACTGGACACATCTGCCAGCTCAGAGCTGCACCTGCCCGATCCCATCAGGACCAGAGCTGGCATTCACACATTAGGAGCAGCTGACAGGAAAAATACATCCCCTAGGATTCCTCTTCTGCCCTTCCCTTTCCTGAGAGTCCAGCAGGTTTGTCCCAGGCTGGACACACAACCTCCTGCTCCCACAGCTTTGGCTGATGCCAACCAGCCTCTTCAGGAGCACTCTAGAAATGGAGAAAACTGCTTTGTTTCTTGTACAAACGAATGAAGATTGTTGATGTAAGGGCAGATTTCTGGGTAAAACTGTGTTTTTCTCTCTCCACACTTGAGCTGGCTGGGAAAATAGACAATCATGTAGCTTCATCTTCAGCTAAATCTTTCTGTTTCATCTGAGGTTCTTGGTTGTGTTTTTTTCCCTGTCTTTCTAATAAGCCACATAGGTGACATTGTAATTCCTGTGTGGGCTGGATAAACTCCCAGTCTGTGAGGTTTCAAATGACCTCACAAAGCTGAACCCATATTTCTGCACCTTGTTTTACAGCATCTTAGATGTATGTAAGGCATGTTTTTCTTGGGCTGACCAAACAGGATTTGGCCACAGCAGTTCCCTTCAGATTTATCTACCTCTCTCCAAGCAACACAGAGCTCATCTCCCTTTTCCCACCAAACTCTGCAGCAAATCTCCATTTGGAGCCAACAGTCCACATGAAAAATGTGCTTTCTGCAATAATGTTGCACTTAAACCATACGATGAATCAATTGTAAGTCAAATAGAATGAAGAAAGGGCACCAATGAAAAGCTAAGAAAGTATATCCACATTTCCCCCCCAAAAATACTGTGGTTATCTCAGCCAATGGTTACCTCATAATGGTTATCTCAGCCAAAACATGGTACCTTTGGGGTCAGCTCTTTCCCTGCAGAGATGTCTCCTCCCCAGCTGCAAAGTCTGTCAGTGTAACCTGAGGTGCTGAAGGCAACAGGTTTAGTATTTTATTCTTTGTTCCAGAGAGGATGGTTTGCTTTCAGCTCTGGACTTCATCCTCAAGGATAAATATTAGTACCAAAGAAAAGATTAAAACTGCCACACAAGACTAAACCCCTCACAAAACAACCTGATTAGGCTGTTATTTATTCCAGCATGTAGGTAGATTGGAATCATTTTCTGCCATACTTCACTTTAAAAAACAGTTCTTTTTTTCATGTTTCAATTTGCACTGATATAAGAATACATCTTTTCTAACAAAAAAAAAAATAAAAAGAGAAAAGCCACCTTAAAAGTATTTTCCTACTTCAAACAAATCCTTTTATCTAAGGGTGAGACCAGGCTGTTACTCGAGATTGTTTGCATAAAATCTCATTAGCCTCTTGATTCTACTTCTAACACCTTAGGTAGTGCTTCATTACCATGCAAATAAAGACAGAGTTTTTACATGTAGCTTAATGCAGGGCTGATGATTTTCTTTAGGCAGCACTGCTGCAAAGCCACATTAATGAACGTCGTCAATAATTGTTCAACTGGTGGAAAGGGTTGGATTCAAACTGAGCAGGAACCTCCCTTACCCCTCCAAGACACAAAGTGTGTTGATTACCATCTTCAACAACTTGAAAGGCACCAAGTTTTTCCTCCCACAGACAGGCACAACACTCTGCAGGGGGAAATATTCTGAAATTCAGAGTGAAATCCTGAACCCAACAAAAGCAGTGTGGTTTTCAGCGCTGGCTTCTTCTCCCAAATGCCAACCCTGTACCTTTCAGCCAGTGCCAGTGATGCCACCACCTCAGTTTGAACACTTCTGGCATGGGAGGTCAATGCTTCAGTGTGGCACATGGTTTGTGACAAACAGACAATCACAGAGTCATGGAATGGTTTGGGGGAGGAAGGCACCTCCAAGCCTATCTCCACCCCCTGCCATGGGCAAGGACACCTTCCACCAGCCCAGGTTACTCCAAGCCCTGTCCAACCTGCCCTGGGACACTTCCAGGGATGGGACAGCCACAGCTTCTCTGGGCTAGATGATCATTAAGGTCCCACCAACCCAAACCATTCCATGATTCTGTGAAATCCCATTTGCAACACAGAAGGCTCCAAAGCTGTGCTGTTTTAACCATAACTGCCCACCAGCATGGAAGCAGCTCATCCCTGGGACTCCCCCTGGGGTCGAGTAGCGAGTACAGACACTCCATCAGGGAATGTTTGTGGCAAAGGGCCCGTGTCAGGATAGAATCATGGAATGACAGATTCTCCTGAGCTGGAAGGGACCCCCAAGGACCATCCAGTCCAAGCCCTGGCCCTATGCAAACACCCCAACAATCCCACCCTGTCCCTCAGAGCGTTGTCCAAACCCTCCTGGAGCTCTGGCAGCCTTGGGGCTGTGCCCACTGCGCTGGGGAGCCTGGTCAGTGCCCATCACCCTCCCGAGGAAGAGCCTTAGCACAGTGCCAGCCATTCCCTGGGTGCTGTCCCTGCTCCTCCTGTTCTCACTGCCAACAAGGAGCACACAAAGTGAACCATAAATGGACTTGTTAGAGCTGTTACGGAAAATAAATCCAAACCCACAGTGCACACGCTTTTTACTGTGTGATCAAAATGGTTTGCTCTTATTTATTTGTGAGGTTGCTTCATGTTTTCTTTCTTCCAGGTTCTGTTTTTGCAGGGGAAATTAATAGCCAAGTCCCGCCTGCTCACATGGGAGACCTTTAACTTTGTGAACAGGTAGGAAAGTTTTTTCTTCACTTGAAATCTTGCATATTTTTAAATTTTCTAATCCCCCCCTAGGCCCTTCCCCAACCCCCACACTTGGCACCCAAAGGTGTGTTATTTACTGTGTCTCACAGCCACATTCCCAGTGCTGCTGCTGCTCTCTGCCTGTGTTTGTCCATGTGAAGGAAAACAAGCTGGGAGCTCCTTCCAGCATTTTAATTGCCTCGCTGTGTCTGTTCCCTGCACAGATCTGCTCCCAGTTCACAGAGTCACAGAATCTCCTGAGCTGGAAGGGACTGACAAGAAACATCCAGTCCCACCCCTGGCCCTGCACAGACATCCCAACAATCCCACACTGTCCCTCAGAGGTGCAAGAGGTGCAGCAAGAGGTGTTGGTGTTCTCAGCTGGCTCTGCCTTTTGCTGTTGCCCAGAAATTCCAGTAATTCTGGAGTTTCAGGTGGAGCTTTTCCCTTAATTAAGGATAAGACCTGTACAGCATTTGGAGAACAGAAAGGAGGAAAGAAATTTCATTTCCATGTGCATCACTAGAGAATGAATTCAGCGCAATTTCTGCAGCAATTGTGAGCTGAAAGCCAGGGCTTTGCTGCAATTCAGTTGGATCACCATTGTTGGCTTCCTTTTCATTCCTTTTCTTTCCAAGAAACAGTAGAAAAAGCTAAGAACCTGTTAGCAAAAAGTCCAGTGAGGGGGGGAAGAAGGACTGAATGCATGAAATCACAAAAATTTAGGTGTTTGGAGCAGAATGTCCTTCTTAGAAATAAAGCGTTTACTGCACAGGCAAGTGTTGCTTAATCACCAAGAAATAGCAAGCAAAAAGGGGCAAAAAATAAATATGTAAGAACTTCTGGTCTGTCTTGTCAAAAGCAAATTAATTCTGTAAACATACATATAACACTAATGATGTTGCACAACTGAAGCAAAACCAGTTAATGAAACCCACTGACTAAAAATGCCTAATTCAGTTATTGATATTCCAGTCTCCCCTGCCAGAATCTCCAGTTCTGATTTCAGAACACAGAGATGGCATGAAAGAAACTCTTACAAATTCATGTCTAATATTTACTAATCACCCCTAATTGAGAAAGATTGAAGAAGTCCTGTGCCTTCAGCTGCCACGTATCACCTGAAAGGTTTTAACACTCTCTAACAGCCTTCTTGGCCTTTCACTTGTAAATTTTAGACAGCATTATATTCTCTTGGTTGGTTTTCTTTGCACAGATATTGTGCTTTGTGCAAGAAATCAGCATTATGTAACAGAGAGAGCAAGCAAAAACTTTTTACAAGGCCTTGGAGAAAACAAGAAAACAAGAAAAAAATCAAGAAAGTTGATGAAAAAAACCAGTCCCAGTCCTTACCCTGAACATCTGTGGGTCTTTTATTTGGCTTTTTTTGTTTGCTGTCCTTAAACACTATAACCCAGGTTTCAAAGTTTGTATTTGGTTAATCAAACCCAAGCCATTATTTTGTGAGTACCATTAGGGACAGGGGGAGAGAAGGGAGGGAGGAGGGAAGGGGAAGGAAGGATCAACACATGGTTATGAAACTGTTATTTTTCGTAGACTCATAGAAACAATTGCGTTGGAAAAGACCTCCGAGATCANAGGGGCCCAGAACTCAACACAACACTCAAGGTGTGGCCTCCCCAAGGCAGAGTCCAGGGGAAGGCTCACTGCCCTGGGCCTGCTGGCCACGCTACTTTGGATCCAGGCCAGGATGCCATTGGCCTTCTTGGCCACCTGGGCACACTCTTGGCTCCTCTTGAGCTTCCTGTCCCTCAGTCCCCCCAGGTCCCTTTCTGCCTGGCTGCTCTCCAGCCACTCTGTGCCCAGCCTGGAGCGCTGCAGGGCTTGGGGTGGCCAAAGGGCAGGACAGGGCACAGGGTCAGTGTTAATAAACGTAAATGCCTCCTTGATGACAAGGGAATGTATGTTAATATGCAACTGGGTCCATGTCTAGGTGAGTTGTTTCTATTACAATCCACTCTGAAAGCTATTACGTTAAACTGGACCATTGCAAACTGTGAGACAATTTGCATTGCTGCTTAAAAATCTATAGTCAGAGTAAATTGCCCTCAAAGTCTCATCTCTCTAAAAACAAAATATAAGGCTTAATATTAAACAGCAAAACTTACCTGTTGACAGCAGTGATGGACTATCTTTGCTTAAAAGACATTGCTTAATTAAAAACAAACGGGGTTAACATGAATTAAAGCGAGGAGCTCAAGTGCAATCAACAGGCAAGTCAAACTAGGGGTGGGGTGACCTTTAGAGGAGAATGTTTTCACTTGTTAAACACATTGCTGACTTTTGGGAAAGAAATGTAAAGTTTGAAAAAAAAAAAAGAAAAAGAAAAAGATAATGGGTTGTTAATAGGATGCGAGAGAAGAATCTAAAGGGCCACCCCAAGCCCTGCAGCG
>VWZD01001011.1:133601-146101 GCA_013396695.1 Sakesphorus luctuosus | reverse complement strand
GGGGTGTCCCTGGAGAAGACAAAATTATAAAGGTTATGAAACTGACCTAAAGCCTTCCTGTGGAGAGTCTGTACCCAGGAACTACACAATGGAGAATATGGGTTTCATATGGATGTGCATTTTACATCTCATCTGTCTCAGAGTGAATTTTAAATCGCTATGTTTGAACTTTTTTCTGAGGTGTGTTCAGTTCATTTGCACCCTGCCCTAGGTCAACAGACAGAGTAGACAAACAAACCAAACATTTCCTATATCACCTGCCAGAACTCTTAAATCATATTTCTTTAAAACTATAATTTTTTTAAATAATGACAATATTTCATTGCCACTATCTTTCCATTTAGAGAGTGATACTTTACTAGTCAGACCTGTTGACAAAAGCTGATGTTTGGAAATGGTGTGAATTGCCTGAGTTTTAAAGCACAGTCTCCCAAGGTTCCCAAGGCTTACTTGGGGAGGAGGCAAGAGCAGGAAACCTCAGTGACATGCAGCTTGTACTGCTGCATGCCCTTCCAGGCCCACCTGAAATCAGTGGGCAAGTCACGTTTCCTGCAGATGGACCACAAATGGCACATATACAGCTGAAGTGCTCTGGTACTCGGGGAATGAGATTGCATTTGCCAGTCAGCTTGCCAGCCAGAAGCCAGATTTAATTTGGAAAAGAATGGTCCACAGTTGTTTGGAAATAGCAAAGAGCAGATTTTTAATCATCTTCCATTCCTCTCTGTTCAGTCTCATCCCCTAATTGGTAAATGAGAGGCCCAATCAGCTCAAATCAGGAGAAAAATGTGTCTCAAGTAGCCAGTGAGACAGAAAACAGAGGTACTCACTCCTTGATACCATGATCTTGCAGCTGTTTACAAGTCAGATTTAGCTAATCACAGGATCCCAGGGAGCAATTAGTCTCTCTTTCTAGGTTCCATGTGTAAATTCTAGCAGAAAAGAGCTTTTTTCTGCTTGCTGCCCTGATTATTTTTGCATGCTCTTAACTATTGGCCATTTCATCCACCAGAAGAGACATATAATGTCATCTTATATGTTTGCGGATAAACATGGCTAGACTGAACAGAAAACATTTTAAACTGACTGTAGTAAAGTGATTGGAAGAAGTAAATGTCACATTATTTTCCATGTTTATTAATCATGGTAGGTTTTACTTCCCTATAGTTCTTCTTTGGTAGTGTACCATCCTTCAGTCTGAATTAATTCCTTAAGCCACGATCCTTAGAAATGAATAAAGACTTTCTCAGCCTGTAGACTCTGAGATACTTGTGCAGGGCTTGTTTTCAGCTGACAGCAGCTTGGCAATCAGATTCAAGATACCTGAATCAGGGAAGCTTTGAATTACATGTCACCTTAGGAATGTCTGACCCGATTGTGGATGATGGTTCTTCACAAAGAGATCATGGCTTTGGACAGTGCCCTTCAACTCCTGGGATGGAACACCCTGTTCCGGGAGGGATGACAGAATGTAGCCCTGAACATGTAACAAGATTTTCATGTTCTTGAGCATCAGTGTTTAGATCTGTTTTTTGCAGACGGCTC
The DNA here is from genome assembly GCA_013396695.1 of Sakesphorus luctuosus. NCBI lineage: Eukaryota > Metazoa > Chordata > Aves > Passeriformes > Thamnophilidae > Sakesphorus > Sakesphorus luctuosus. The sequence goes on along the minus strand of VWZD01001011.1, from coordinate 144,556 downwards.
TGTCAAAGCTCTTGCTTTCCATTTCATGATGGAGCCCCAAAGGTGTCGCACAGTTGAACTGTGGTGCCCCCCTGCCCATGTGTTATTTGCATTGACTGCATTACCTGGTTCCTGAAAGGCTGAGTGCTCTGCCTTCTGCACCTCTGCTCCCTCTCTGGCTCCTGTCCTGTGGCTCCAGTTGTCTCCTTGGTGATTCTGTTACTGCCTGATTATCTGTGGGACTGGGTAGCTGAAAAATATGTCAAACCTGTTATTCCAGCAGTTCTAAGGACTTTTTAATATATAGTTATTGTTGTCTTCACTTATTCTGCTATCTGCCAACTACACTTAAAAATTTGCATTTTGCAAGCTGCTGTGTGTTTCTCATGTTTCTTTATGCTACTTTTAGAGTGGATTTTCATTTGCTTTAGTCTGTCAGGCTCTCTGGAGCTTTAGCATTGGACTTACAGAAGCATGCTGATGCCTGAAGGCCTTTGAGCCTGTCGAATACAGCCCTGGGATGTCACTGGCGTTGGGCCTGAGGTGCTTTCTATGGCCCTGGGATTCTCTTGAAAAATGCCAGGTTTATATTTATGTGAGTAAATACATCTTTGCTGAAAGCTGATTCAGCTGTAGAAAAAAAATCTCATTGCTTCCCACCAGGCCAGGTTTGAGCCTTCAGCACCTGACCTAAAATCTTCAAAAGCCCACATGGGGTGTGTTGAACTCAATGGCAAGAGCCATCACTGGTGTGCCCCAGAGGAAGACATCCCACCCCACTGCAAGACCTGCTCAGTCATCTATCGGCCACACTGGGATGCTGCCCGGCACCACCAGAGGGAAGAATTCAGGCTATGGTCTCTGTCCCTGCCATATATTTACTAATCCAAAGGGGGATGATATCTTGGTGACAGCTTGGGAAACCACCTGGAGCAAACTGGCATAAGTGACTTGAATTACACTTGAGATACAGTAACTGTGGAAACCTGAGGGAGAAAATGTTTCTCAGCTTTCAGTACCTGATGGTTTAAAACTCTTCATTGATGCTTTGAGGTGAAAGTCTGAGCACCAGATACAAGGTCTTTTGGGGGTAAACAAAACCACTGAGTATTAATAGAGGAGAAGTCAGAGAGTGTTTTTTCTGTCAGCAGAGCTGAGTGCACACGCTCGGATAAAGGAGTGCCAGTGGAATCAAGCTGGTGTTTTTAGGTAGTAAAATGATTGTTTAAGTTTGGCTGGTTTCTATACTGCCTTGTGCCTTGCCCATTTCAGTTTGGACTGGGTGACTAATATGAGATTCAATCAGAGCAGCTTCCAGTACAGACACAGTTACACAGTTATAGAAGTATTTGATTTCTTTAAAGCTACAATGATGTACTGGTAGCCACGTCAGGAAGTCAGACTGTTCACTTCTGAAATGGTCTACCTGTGCAAAAAGTGTGCCACAACTTAGGGCATACTTGAATGCTATCAGCTCAATATTCTATAGTTACCAGAACAGCAAAGAGGGGGGAAAAAAAAAGAAAAAGAGTTTTTGGGAAAGGAATAGATGTAAAATAAAAACTGTAGCAAATGTGTTCGAGACAAACAGCAGTATCAGTAGGTCTGTGAAACTCCTTGCCAATGACTCTGTATTTGTAAAAAGAGTCTGGGGGATGCAGGGCCAGCACAGTATTTGGAGAAGCCATCTATTGAGTGTTCCTAGGTAGATAAATAAAACTAGATTCAAGAAATACTTTGAGCTGAAAATGCTCAGAGGCTGTGAGAGTACTTGGGAAGTGCCAACACTTACACAGTTCATACTTATCTCTAGTGTCAACTTATGGCCCTTGCAGAAGAGAGGGTCCTTGGCTGGATGAACCCAGGTACAGCTGATTTCATGTTCTTAGCTGGCTTAATCAGAGCATAAATGGATAAGCAAACATGCCAGTTAGAAGTGGTTGTTAACGCATGTTAACACTTAACTGCAAGCACCTCCCTGGCAAGTGCAGTTCCATTTTAATTGCTTGTAATAATGCTCATTGTGGAAAGTGGTGTCAAATCTTTACTGACAATTTGACACTAACTTTTTGTTTGCACAAATAATGAGGCATTTGTGAAGTGAAGGATTGTGTAGTAGTGATTATTTTTTCTCATAAAATTGTTTCTCTTTTCAGAGAGATATGTAGAAGAAGATATGACTCTGCAGACTGTGAATGTATTCCAGTATTAATTCTTTTCTATAAACTGCTGCTCATTTTTTTTCCCACTGAGTTCTTTCCCAAATTCCTGGTGCTGGTTCCTTCTGTATGGTTATTATTTCTTGTACAACTAATTCTGTTTATACAATTTCCATATAGTAATTTTCAATTAAAGATATTAATAGAAAGGTGGTACAACTTTTCCATGTTTGATCTCATGCAGGGTTACTTGTACACACTGTCCCAGCTGCAGGCTGGCTGAGTTGTGCTGCTCAGCAGCACAACTAGAGCCTGGAGGAGTGCTCAGAGCTCCATGTGCCTGCTGGCACCTCAGCTGCCTGGAGAAGTGACACAGGGAAGAGAACGGCCCCTCTGCAGTCCCTGCTGAGTCACGGTGGAGCTTAGGCTTGGGTGCTGGTGGCTGTGCTTCTTCCGGACTTGTCTGTGGGCTCAGGTCAGGGTTTGACTTGTGTCAGAGAAGGTTCTTGTACACAACCAGCACCTGGTTTGTGCTGCTTTGGTCTGAAGCAGTGAGGAGAAAGACCAAGATGTGCCTGTGGGGTTTGACAGTGAGTGCATCCCTTAAGGAAAGCTGTTGGGAGTGCAACCTCAAAGAGAAGAGAGCTACCTGGTGTGTGTGTGTGTGGCTTATAGCCAATGAGTGGCTGTGGTGTATGTAAGGTGAATTGGTTAACCAATAATGTAGTGGCATGCTGGATGTGAGAGGATATAAGAAGTGTGGATGTTATTGAGTGAGAGAGAGATGATGTAATAGGAACTTCCAGGAACTGTCTACTACTACTATGAGCTATGAGGATCTGTCTGTTATCTATTTTGAATAAACTCTCTAAGTTGTGAGCCTTCTGATCTAAGCCTTCTGATGTCTGCTGTGCCTGAGCTCTTCTGACCGTCAATCCACGCTGCGCCCCTGCTCGGGACTAAGAGGTGACCCCAATCTGTGCCTGGTGCCCAAGGTGTCCCAGCCACCCCAGCCAGCACAGATGACAGCAGCAGGGCTGCCTCCAGCCAGTGCACCAGGCGGCCAGGTGAACTCTGCAGGTGCCCTGTGTGACCCCACTTGGGCCCTGCAGGTGCCGAGGCCGTGCCTGGCCAGCCCACGGTCCTGCTGTGCTGGGAGCTGACACCGTGAGATTCAGCCACACAGGTTTCTTGGAGTACAGAGATCTCCAGGGCCACAAGCTGATACTGATGAAGTAGGGCACTTACTTTTATAATGAATTTATTGTTAAAGGTGAATTACCCCAAATCTGGTGTGCTTATGTCCTGCTACCAGGGAGGACAGGGTTAATTTTTGCAGTAGCTGGAAGGGGACATTGCCAGGACCTGGGAGTTATTCTGTACCACTTCAAGTCATTGCTTGGAACAGGGTAAGGGAATCTCCTCTGGAGAGAAGAGGCTCCTGCTGGGTTGGAGTCAGTGGAGGAGGGAGCTGTGGAGTGGTGCATGTTCCAAGGTCAGGGTGTTTTGGTGGCTTTGGCTTTGTAGTGAGCATTTTACATGTGAATTGCTCTCTCTTTTGTACACTTTTGTTATTAATATTGTTGCTGTTACTGTTCCTTTTCTTATTTCATTGCTGTTTCCAGCAAACCTTTCTTATCTCAACCCGTGATCTTTACCAATTCTTCTTTCCAGCCACCTGCAATGGGAGGAGGAGCCAGTGGTTTTAGTGGGAGCACTAAATTGGAGAACAGTGTTCCTAAACCATGACAGTTTAATATTTAAGAGTCAGTTAAAACAAACAAACACTGAAGCTAATGTTCCCCGTAATCTGGAGGGAATTAACAGCATACTGCAAAGGGTATTGGAATTACTTTTAAAATTCTAATGAGCCCATAAACGGCAGTGACTGTGGGACACATTGCCTGTCTTCAAAACAAGACAATCAGAAAATGACCTCAAAGGACAGCAAAGAGTGGAAGAGGTTGTCATGAAATAAATGAAATTGACCCCATCTGTTTGTTTAAGCAATAGCCTCTTTGGAGGTTTATGTCACATTGTCCCATATTTACAATGCTCTGGGAGATCAAGAAGCAGAGGAGAAGCTTCTGAGAAGCTTTCTTGGATACAAAAAACATATTTAACTACTAAAAATGATGACAATAAAAGCCCAGATGCTTAGTTGCAATGAAATTAGCTGGAAACTAGTTTGGAGTGGTTACAGTTAAAATAATAAAAACAATTGTTCTGCCTTTGACTCCACCTTTCCCACAATTATTTTACTTCCCCTATTCATATGTAAACCAACAAGAATTTGTCTGGAAGCATTTGTGACTTTTAAAATAAACTATTCTCCTAAAAATTTGGACTCCAAAGGCCTTTGTACTCTGATATTTTTCTTTATTGTGACTGGATCAGCATGTGGTATAATGCTTTACCCTGCACTGTTATCCCTCATGCCCTGAAATTGTACCTGGTGCCATGATCTAAGATCTTATTAGGCAAAACTTTGAATGGACAGATTTTACCTGTTAACAGAAACCAACTATGGGGGAATGGCTTCTCAGAGAAAAAAGCCTTTATTCAGCGGGAGAGCTGACTTTTAAGGGGTTGGTTTGGGGAGGGGCTTAGAAGGGGGTGGAACCTTAGGAGAGATTGGGTAAAACATGTGTTGGTAACATCTAGTGAGAGGGGATCTGAGGGGTGGGCTCAAGAACTTGGTCATGATAGGACCAGGGGCAGAGCAAACTGGATAATTGGCAACCCAAGTAACAAATGGGGAAACACCCATAACTGACCAATAGTGGCTTAGGGATTGCGTGAGGGGGGGAGAATGAACAAGAGGGGTGTCGAAGCCACGCACAGGGGGCAGGAGATACAGAACTTCTTGGTACTCAGATCCATACAGAGAAAAACACAATAATGATCAACTCCAACAATAAATCCTGCATGTGCAGTTGGTCAGGTCCTCGGGGCTGCATTTCAGCATTTCCCCACAGTCTGTCAATATTTATTACTGTTGCTCTTTCAGAGCCCATCTGCCTCTATTGTAGGAAGCTGGACCAAAGCAGTGTCAGTCTTGCGCCATGGAACTTGAGGCATTGGGGTTTTTGCCCTTTGCAATGACCCATTTTTCCTTGGTCAGTTTTGCTTATTGCAGCTTTCTTCTGTTGTGTAATTGTGACCCTCTGGAGTTCAACAGTGGGAGAGCAACAAGTCTGCCTGAGGATTCCTGGAGTTTTACTTTGTGTTTGCTTCTCTGGATAGACCTGGATCCTGCTGAGTCAAGAGAACTACTACAACATGCTCCATGTTTTCTAATATGACATTTTAAACGTTGCCTTTCAATCATGAGGAGGCAGCAGGAGATACTAAAAATTACAAGAACTGTTAGTTTTTATGAAGCTAGCTTCTCTTTCCTTAATAGAAGTCCCCAATTTATTACCTTTGGCACCACTGGTCTAAGTTTGGTTCAGAGGTTTTGATGTTTCAAGTGAAAAAGAACCATTGAATGATCAGACTGTCTGAATGTTTCTAGGTGTCCAGTAATAGTCATTAATGTAAATCAGCTAAGCCAAAATTTACACTCTGGCTGAATGTTGACAAGGAAAAAAACCCTGTCTGAATTAGATCAAAGGAATTAAAATAAGAACCATTCAACAATAGCAGTTAATGAGCTGTAACTAACTGAAAAAGTCTCCTTCCAGGAGCAAAGCAGTAAGAGAGGACCAGATTGGTCTGTAAACACTCTGAACACACTATGTGCATTACCCTTCACAATTAATTGGTCTGAATATCTCGAGGGGTTTGCCTGGGTTCTTGCCAGGCTGCACAAGGGGAAGCCCTGGTGTAAGGTGGTGAGGTTTCTTGTAGCCTCGTTAATGTTGTGTGCTGAAGGAATCGGCAACGATATGGTGCTTCTACCTGGAGTTAGGATTCTCAATCCATTAACCCAGGAGAAGTGTGTGCTCAATGTCTAAGCCCAACCATGTGCTCCCTGAGAGCCCCCCTGAAAGGACATGCAGGAGGCACAGGTTAGGGCAGGAACAAAAAGGCAGTTTATTCAGGGGGACAGGTTTATAAAGGACTTGGAGGGATTCAAATGCTCCAATAAGTGACAAGGGGGAAGTCTGGCTTCAGGCCAGTAAGAGTAAGGGGATTTACATTGAATGGGAGAGAGTTCCAGATAACAGGAGGTCACTATCTGTGTCTCAGCCCCCTGGCCTGGCAGGAGGCTTCTGGGAAGAAGACAGTGACTTTGCAGTTTTACATTAAGTACATTCAAACTACACTAAAAACATCAGTTGTTAAAGCATTCTCAGTAGATGGCTGCTTTTCTTCTTCAGCCCATTTCTGGCATGACTTTCTCCAAGGCATATATTGAGAGTGCATTGCTACACTGGTGTGCCTTCAAATGTATCTCAGCTCTGCTGTACCCAGGTGAGTTTCTCCAGGTCTAATGCATTCCTATTGCCAGACCCAGCCATTCCCTCAGCTGCTGCATGTCACCAATAGATTTTGATCTCAAGGTCCTTCCCTCTGAGTCCTCTAGTACTTTCTGGGACGTAATTTTTATGAAATGTGTTTACTTCCTGAAAATACCAATATGAAACCATTAGAAAAATAATTTAAATTACATAGTTCTTTAACAGTGGGTGAAAAAGATTTTTTTTTCCTTAATGATCAAAATGGTTGTTAATACAAACCAAACCTGGGAAGGATGTGTGCAAGAAAGGCTAAATAGATGTGTGTGTCAAAAAACAAAATTTGAACCAACTGCTTTTCTTTGCTTTGGGATAAGATTTAAGAAGACAGTGTACAGCCTGGGAAAACAAATTCTTTTCTGGCCCTGCTAATAATATTTCTGTAATATTTTTAATCCTCAAATTAGGCCTGATAACAAAGCCTGGGCAGAGTCTCCTGCTCTGAGTTAAATCCACAATGCTGGTATGGAAAGAGATGTGGAGACTTACCAAATAACAAAAAGAGTCCTTGGAGGCAAAGTTGCTGCACTTCAGGTCCTTTCCTTTTACCTACTGTATGTTTCTGGACTGGTTGCTGCCATCTCAGCCTGGTAAAAAATATTTTAAAGATACCATTTGAAATGTGATATTGATTTCTGGTATAGAAAATGCCAATTCAGAAAAAAGTTCCTTCAGCTGACTGCATCGCTGTGATTCACTCAGTGGAGCATCATTCATCTTATTGTCTTCAACAGAGAAAAGTTAAAAAGACTACAGAAGGGAGATAGGAAAAAAAAACCAAACAAAAAGCCAAAAAGAAAAGCATCTTTATGGATCTGACTTGAACAGCTTTACCAAGGCTTTCATTCCTCAGGTTCCTATACAATGACTGAGTTTCTCTCCCAACCAATATTTGTAAAAATCTATATTAGCATTCCTGTGATATCAAAATCACTAAGTTTCCCTCTTCTTCCAGTAAATACAACTGCAAATACTCTAACTGTATCTGTAGCATAATAGTTTGCCAGACCTGCATGGAACAATGTCAGAACCCTGCATCATACCACATTCTTTTCTTTGTGTCCATCAAACATTGATTTCATCCAGTTCCCTGTTGCAGATTTTCATCACCTTCATGTGCTGTCTTTCCCCTTCCAACACAACATCAATGGTAAAACAATTGATGCTGGATTTCTCATACAAGAACAGGCTCCCACAATGTAAGGGAGTTCAGAATTGTGTGGAGATTGAGTCTGAAAGCCTTTGAATTTGGATTTCCCAAGAGACTGTTGGGCTTTATTTACATTTCCTATTTCCTGGCAGAAAATGTTGGTTGATGTTTTCTGAATTTCTGTTCAGGAGAAAAACAGGAATGTAAAACGTGAACTAAAAGGTACAGTAAATTGCCAGCTGCTGCCAGGAGCAGCCTTGTGCTGATCCCTTGTACCTGTAACCAAGTTTCTCTTTCTCTGTGCTATAACTAAAAACGCTTGACTGTGTTTGCCTTGGGGTTTCTTTAAAACTGATAATTGCCCCTCATGTACCATTATTCCTAGGGCTCTCTTCCGAATTCCCCTCCTCTATCTGTAAGATTAAGTACAAGTACAAAGCTTTGAAGATGGATGGCCCTTCTACATGACACAATAGCTTTTTAATTTGATGTTAAACACACTGAAAGTTGTTAAAGTGCACGTCTGGGGAGATCTGTACAAGTTGTCCTTCCCAAAGTGTTACTCAATCCCATCAGTCCTGTCCTAGACCTGTGTACCAACTTGCTGCAGAAAGTACAGAGGTGCATTTTCATGCTTACTCTTTCAGTTTCAATATCCAGAATGATTTTTCATTTGTAGGTCTTTACCTACCCCCAACAGAAAAGACTAGAAGGAGGGTGGGGTGGTGGGGAACCCCACAGCTTAGTGATTTGACTTTGCTCTCACTGCAGCAATCTCAGTGGGAGCTATTTGATCAAAAATTTAACAGCCTCATGTTCCTGTATTTCTAGCAGAGGTCCTGGAAAGACATTGTTAAATAATGTGCCTGCATTTCATATGGTCTCTTCTGCAGTCTTTAATCAATAAAATGTTCTTTAGATCAATACAGATGTTATTTTGCTGCTTGGAACCATTTGTAAGTATACGATGGAGAGAGTTACAGCAGAGGTAGTGCATAGTAAGGATGGCTCTTGGGCACAACGCAGTTATTGCTCCACTCATACACAGCAGGTATCAATATAAAATTGGACACACCAGCATAAAATCACAACATCCTCTCTGCCAAGCAACTCCAGATAAGCTGCACTGGGGGAATGAGGGCTGAGTGTGTTTAACATTGTGTTTTGTTCCCTATCAACATTGTCAGCAAGAGTTTTGCAGATTTATGTTGATTATTGTATCAGTAAAGAGAGGCATAGTCCCTTGCTGAAAAGATGTTTGTAAAATGTGTCTGGTGCCTTGGTAATGGAAAATATAGAGGATAGTTCTAATTCTGCCAGCTCATTTAAAACTAGATGAGTTTTAAGCTGCATGTCATGGGTGGAAAGTTTGGACACTGAGGAGTGCAAGAGGCTGTTGCCACAACATTTTTGGTGCAAATAACACTTTAAGGGCTGCTGAGTGAAGGCTGGAAGACATCAGAATCCTGTTTGTAATAATGTTTTAACTCTGGGATGCAGCTTGTGCCTTCAGCATACTATACAAACTATGAATAATTAAGCATTGGGATTGGCAAAGTAGGTATTTTGAAATGAAAGCTCAAGGTCAAGGGCAGGTCTAGCAGTTTTCCTTTCCTCTTGTGTCAGGTATAGGGCTTTGACTGTTTGCTGGCAGAAATCCTGACTTTTTGAAGAGGTTCATACTGGTACTGAGCCAGCCCATGCCTATTTTTGATCTCTTCATTGTAAGCCGTGCTATAAAATCTTTTAACGCATCCAGAGCAAACTAGGGGACTAGTTTGTCACAGCACCATAGAAGTTCTCAAATGTGGCTGCTGCACAGGAGTATGATGAGTGAACAGCCCTGGAGAATGTGGAGCATCTTCCCCCAGACACAGGGCCAGGGTGGAATAGCAGGAGGGAAGAGAAGCCAGGGGCTGGGTCAGGGCTGGCCTGGGCAGGTGATGCCTGGGGCTTTCATACAACAGTAATTAGCCATGCCAGAGTTATGCAGGAACACTGCCTGTCTTCCAAGTACTTAATTTTGCTATCAATTTTAATATTCATATTAATTGCCATTAGTTAAACTGATGTAATGAGCCTAGAGTGGCAGATAAAGATGACAATAGGGGTGAGTGTGAATTCTAATTCCAGTTAGTAAAAGCAGCATCTTGGCAGCAGAGGTCTGTATGGGCTACCAGCAAACTCATGGTTAAAGCCTCAATTCAGCCTCAGTTTCAGTCTATTCCTGTTGTGTTTTGAAACCACCGAATCCCTCAGACAAGTAATTGTTCATTTTGGTGCAAACTCCATGCATGCAGACTCAAATCTCCTGTTTTCAAACCCAATTAGGAGATGGTAATTACCTGTGGGATGTGGGGGTTTTGTTTGTCTGCCGGGGCAATGCAGATACTCTGTATCTCCCCTTCCAGTTATCAATAAAACACTAGAGCAAAACAGTGTTTTCCTCTCGATGTTTTCAGGCAGTGTTCCGCCAGATGAAGGCAGTATTATGAGATTGCATGTGTTTGGGAATAATCATGCAAGCTATTAGTAATCATGCCTCGCTGTTGCTCAGCACTGCTCACCCCCAGCTATTGTAGGTTTGATAATTCCCATCACTGCTCTCGGGTGGGGCAGCTTCACTCATTGGGCAGCCAGTGACTATTAGAAGGTGAGTGCAAATCTCTTGGGCTTCAATATGGTTGTATTTCTATGAACTCAGGCTTTCCGAAAAACAGGCCTGTAACATACTCTCTATCCTAGTATAGAACAGCCACTCCAACTCAAGGACAAGCTGAGCAGAGGAAGGATATTGCTAAGTAGCTGTTCAGTAAAGGAGACCTGCAGAACATGGAGAACACTGATTTCTTTTGAAAAGTGCACAGTAGAGTGGATTGGGAGTTCTTTTGTGACATAGACAGCACTCAGTTGCCAACCACTCTAGCAGCTGAGAAGAGATATTCACAACTCTCAATATAATTTCCAAAGGGCAGAAAAGGCAGTTGTCATCTTTTATCTCTAGATGAGGATTTCCTCTTCATCTTCTTCTTCATAATGGTCCCAGCCCTGATGAGGCTGAGGGTGTTAAGGAAGAGAATTGCTTCAAATATGCAGGTGTCTTTGAAAAAAAAAAAAGAGAACATTTGCCATCTGGATACCTATCCATTTGAAAATAATCTCTTTCTCTGTGTGCTGATAAACTGCTGAGATTGTCAGGAACTG
>VWZD01001011.1:70296-133533 GCA_013396695.1 Sakesphorus luctuosus | reverse complement strand
CCCAAACCAAATGAAAACAAACAGCAAAGGATTTTGTTCAGCTGTGAGATTTCCTGTTGTCCCTGCCTTCAAGCATGCTGGAAATCAGAACAGCTGTTCTTTCCTGTTCCTGCTATTACTCCTGGTAAGAGTCAGATGCTGGCCACAGGGATGAAAGAGAATAGTTCAATATTTAGCATGGTCAGTGAGCAGATATTCATGATGTAGAAAACTGTTCTTGCTTCTCTTTTATCAGAATCTGTCTTCCCTGGTTTTGCAAGCCAGTATGCAAACAGCACACGTCTTTTGCGCATTACTGCTCAGAGCTGTTATCAACAGAAACTGGAATTGCAGGAATACCACGCTGGAGAGAATTGGTATTGCTGTGACTCCTCTCTCTCCCTTCACACTTTACCCAGCCTCAGCTGCACAGTTCATCTGTGTACCCTGGCACAAAGTTGTCTTTGCTGTTGACCTTCTCCCTCATGTACATTATGTCTAAGAGGAAGGAGAGACAAATGGATCTGTGCGGGGGAGATTCTCAGGTTGCCTGAGACATCACTGAGGTGTAGAGGAGCAATGGCAGCATCTCCCACCAGGAGGGCAGAAATGNCTCTCAATATAATTTCCAAAGGGCAGAAAAGGCAGTTGTCATCTTTTATCTCTAGATGAGGATTTCCTCTTCATCTTCTTCTTCATAATGGTCCCAGCCCTGATGAGGCTGAGGGTGTTAAGGAAGAGAATTGCTTCAAATATGCAGGTGTCTTTGAAAAAAAAAAAAGAGAACATTTGCCATCTGGATACCTATCCATTTGAAAATAATCTCTTTCTCTGTGTGCTGATAAACTGCTGAGATTGTCAGGAACTGTGGTGGCCTTTGTCCTACAAAGCAAATTAAGCACAGTTTATATCAGAGCTATTGCAAACAGGCAAGGAGTTTATAAAATTTATTAATTATAAACACTATTAGAATTCACTGGGTTAGTTTTTTTCCTTCTCCTAGACTTGCAGTGGACTTGGACTTATGATGAGCCTGGGACAAAGGTAATCATAACTGGGACCAGAATGAATGTGAATTTAGCAAGGAAGTACCACCAGTCCCTGGCCTCAGTGTTTGAATGACAGTTCACTGTTTTGCTGCTGAANCATTACTGCTCAGAGCTGTTATCAACAGAAACTGGAATTGCAGGAATACCACGCTGGAGAGAATTGGTATTGCTGTGACTCCTCTCTCTCCCTTCACACTTTACCCAGCCTCAGCTGCACAGTTCATCTGTGTACCCTGGCACAAAGTTGTCTTTGCTGTTGACCTTCTCCCTCATGTACATTATGTCTAAGAGGAAGGAGAGACAAATGGATCTGTGCGGGGGAGATTCTCAGGTTGCCTGAGACATCACTGAGGTGTAGAGGAGCAATGGCAGCATCTCCCACCAGGAGGGCAGAAATGTCAGTTGTAAACATCCAGTCCAAGATGGCACTGCCCATGGACCGGGTTTACCAGACATTACCAAAACTAAAATATTCTTAAGCCGCTGGAAACAACAGGCTGAGGACTGGGCGAAGGCTTGCCACCACAATATCTCCCTAATAGCTGAAGCCTTGGCAGTGCTGCAGCAAAAGAAGGCTGCATGTTAGCATTGTAAATGGCACTTTAAGAAGGGCTGCCCTGATCTTAAAAAGAAAACGCCTCCAGTACAAGACTTTTTGGTTCACCCCCACTTTGTGTGTGGTGTGTTCCCCACGGTCAGTTTCTGTTACCTGGTGTGGAGCACCATCAGCTCCTTCCCTGGAGAGTATTCACCTGAATAAGAGGCATCTCCCAGTTAGAGGCATCTCCCAGTTCAAGGCATCTTCACTACCAGTAGCAGTCGGCCTGCCAGGTTTAAAGCTAAGCAGGTGATGGAAATTCATGACAGAAATCAATTGGAGCTCATTTAACCCTAGAGAGGATGTGGTCTCCTGCTCCCTTAAGACAGGGCAATCATTCTGCAGGGTGTGTGGAAGAAGATAACATTCAAGAACCAGATTTACAAGACGATTCAGGTGCAGAAACATGATGAGAGGTTTTGTTCTTTTACATACAAAATGCTGATGGGGATATCAAAGTTAGGGGAGAAGGCCCAAATTCACATAAAAATAGGACACTTTCTTAAAAATCACATAATTAACTGCTTCTCCACTTCTTAAAGTGCTGAAGTCAACATCAGATGCTTTTGCCTTAGTCAAATGCAAGTTACTGACTTAAGCCTTGCCATAAGTGGATTAAGTGTTATGGTTCGTGTCACAAAGAAACCGAGATTATAAAATCTTCTTTGGACTAAAATCAGAAGAATGAGAATTATGTAGCAGCATTATTGATCCAATAATGGTAAACAAAGAACAATAGTAACATGTTCTTGAGCAACAGCCAACTGAAAAAAAGATAAATTCTTGCTGTGTTAGTTGCTATTCAGGCATTAGATATGACAAATTAAAAAAAGTGCAATATATTAGATAGCTTCAGGAACCAGATGCCCCACATTAAGACATCTCAGTGAATGCAGTAAATAAGAAAGGAGTCATCAGTGCATTTTTGGGGTGGCCACATATGCTGAATTTCAGGTGGCTGCCACTGTGGAGACACTCTTTGGACGTAGTCCAGTCTGAAATAGAAACAATGACTGACTCATATGTTCAGAAGTAAATACAAAAGGTTTTTCTTTTCACCATCAGATACCTGCTGAACTCTTCAACGCTCTGTTAGTCTGCTGCTACTTGTCTCAGGCTTTTCCCCCTCAGGGGAAATTTTGTGAAGTTTTGCTTGACTGGCAGTTGAACAGTGCCAGAGTAGAGTGAGGAGTAAGTCAGCTCCATGCAGGCATATTCCAGCTGAACCTTGTTTTATTGAAAGTGGAGTCCCAAAATTCCAAAGCATGATAACAGAATGGGATAACTGGTGTATTTAGAGCTGCTGTGGCTCAAGGGTTGGATTTATACCTTCATCCCAAATATACATGTTTTGGAGAGTGGGATTCATCCCAGGTAACTTTAGACATGTAAACCAAAATCATGTCCATGATATGGAGATATCTGAAGTTACAGATGTAGGTGCTTGCAGACAAGATAAATCATCCTATATTCCACCAGCTCACCGGGAGAGGAGGGGACCAGCTCATGTCCAGCTGTGTCCAGCACAGGTTTCAGGATCTCACCCGATCATCCTCACCCTCCATGTTGCCAGTGGCTAAGAAGCAAAGTGAGTTCAGCACCAAGGAGTTTGCCTTTGTTTTCACATGCAATTTCAGTCTAGGAATGAAACTGCTGCCCATGAGTTCACTGCAGACATCAACTCACAGGTGCATTTCAGCAATATGTTCCTGTCTAGGGAATTAACTGTTTGTCTCTGGTAAGACTGGGGTGATTTTAAAGCACTTCAAAGGATGTCTCAGGTGCCAGGTGGTAGTGTTAAAGTGACATGTTGAAACAGGAAAAATCTGAGACACCGTGGATCAGAAGCAGGAGTATCTGCTGTTGCTTGCCAGCACCAGACTTTCTCTGACATCCATGGAACAATGGTTAGGAATCATTTCCACTTTGTATGTCTCAATTTTCAGATGTAAAATAGGAAGCAGCCTTTTCCTTTCAGTTAAGTGCTCTGATTTTAACAAGTGAGAAATGTTAAACAAATAGATTGAAACCACTACAGTCCTGGGAATATTTCCTTTAACTTCAGGGAGATTTGGCTTATGGCCTGTACCATATTGTATTACACTGACTCAATTAGAAAAAGAATAATGAATTAAAAGTTCATGTTTTTAAGTTAAAATGCAGGTAAAAGGATAAAATGTGTGTGAGGGGTTTCCTCTTTAACTGCCCCAAACATTTGTCATTATGTACCAATGGGAACTCTCCTACCAACAAGTTCACTAATCTCCTTTTAATCTCATTGAGTTCTGAACATTTTCTGGAAAATATTTTTCAGAACTAATCTGCCCAGGCAGGGCGGGGAAAATGTTAAAAAACACAAAAATCTGCACAACAGGAAATAATGTTAGAAAGCTGTGAAAATCATTTATCCTTTTGAAGCATAATGATTTTTAATTTTCTCATGCCCTGATCTCCTTGGCAACAATTTAAAAGTACATAAGCATTCATGAATCAAAGACGTTCATGTCTGCATTTTTAATTATGTGTCATAGGATTGAAACTTTCCCTTTGATCTTTGCATTTAAAGGGATTTACAATTTAATGATTACAATCCGCCTCCCCCAAAGCCTTTGCTTGTTACTGAGCAATGTCACAAAGGGGTCACTGTTGGACAGGGGGATGACAGTGTTGTTGTGTTTGTTATAAACGTGTCTGAAACCTGCCTTATTCTCTGGCTTATGGAGAAGATCCCTGTGTAGTGATGGGTCTTCCTAGTGCTGGTGACTCTAGGCCTTTTGCTCTAGGCAAGACATTTAAAAACATGGTGAGATAAAACAGAAGAAAAATATCCTGGTTGCCCACTAATCAGTTTGTGCTCTAGGCAGCTGCCTCTGCTGCCCTGTGTAATGACTTCAGAGACATGTAGCATGGGCACCATGACAAATGGAGATGGAAGCACTCCAAGCTCATGCTGTGAGGGACATTGGAAGCAGTTAATGGCTTTGAGGTGAATGAAGCAGTCCTTGCAAGCAGAAATCAAGCAAAAAGAAACACGAGAACATTTTCATTCAAACTTGGGAAAACACAGCTCTTCCACTGTGTGTCTGGTTGAATGAGCTCTGAGGAGGCTGGTCTTGGCAGGGCAAGAGGAAACTTTGTGGTCAACACACAGGGTGGGAGTAGGGGGACGTGACTGCCAAGGGGGGAGAGAGAGCTGGTGGTGAGAAGATGATATACTGGACTTGGAATGGGGAGAGTGACAGCTCTGATGGCTTTGCCCTGTCACACAGAGCTCTTGAAGGAATGAAATGCCTGTAGAGTACAGAGGGGCTCCAGCCATGGTTGCCATATAGGTGGGCAGCCTTAATGAAGTTGCTTGACTAATTTGACTTCTCGTGAGGCTCATAAATGCCCAACTACATCTTATGCACGTACACCAAGATATCCCCAAACCACAAAAAAGACTGTCCTGCTCGCCACAGACATTTAAAAGATGTCAGCAGTTTCCCATTAGATGTATGTGCCTGTATGCAAAGCACAGCACAAACTGGGTACTCTCTAAGGAATCACTCTCTCAAAGCTTTTTGCTAGATATTTAATTTTCTTGCTGAATAACAGTTTAGAGATCACATGGATCGGTGACGTGCAAAATGAATGGAGGTTACTTTTGATGGGCCTGTGCAAAATTAAGGACTTATGTAGACTGCTTTATATGCATAATGTTGTTGTAGTTTCTTCAAAAAAAAATCAATAAAAAAGTACTAAACTAAAAACCCTGAGCAGAATAATTTATGTCCTATTAAGCTACTTATGGGTGCAGCTATGATAGCAAGGGTTCTGTTAATCAACGCTTTAAGGTGACTCCATGGTGAGTTGATGAGTTGAAAAATTTGGTTAGATCCCTTTTTGTCTCTCTTTAGAGGGTCTTCATGTAGTACATTTTGTAAAGTGAGCATACGTTTGTGGCATTAGCAGTAAGTTAACATTGCATGATTTAATATGAGAAACATAATTTATTGAGCTCATATTTAACAAACCCAACTGGTATTTTCACTGAAATATTCTCTATGATAATCCAATTTTGCAATAATTTTCTCAAATGAAAAAATTCATCGTTACTGTAGTGACAGCTGCTGTTAAATTTCTCCAGATGGGATTACACTAGAGGTAGACTACTCATGCATGTAAAGGCTACAGGAAAAAATCCTAACAATTATGAAAATGGAAATCAGGAATCAGGAAACAGTCAAGCTTTTTAGAGTGCAGGTGCCATTTACAGTCTAGAGAAGTGCTGTAGTTCATGAATTAAACTTTGGGAATCACAAGTGATAGCAAGAAGGTGAGAACCAGGGAGGCAGAGAACTTGTATAGAAGGACAAGATTTGGGCAGAATAATGCTTTCTTTGTTGCTTTTTGTTTTTTTTTTTATTGTTTTTTATTGACTGAATGAAAATATTCATAAGATATGAGAGAGTAGAAGGAAGAGTGGCCAAGTTTTGAAGCTGCAGCGATCTATAGGCTCTTTCTGCCCATAAGATAATTGGTACCACAGTATAATTAAAGAAGAAAGAACAAAAAGAAGTATTGCTGAGGGCTTCAGTTTAATTTATGAGGAAATCTAGGTAAGGAGCTAAATACAATATATTCTTTTAAAATATTATGGGTTGGTATTTTATTTTACAGAACCTAGATCATCAGTTTCTAAGGATAGAAACACCCTTCTGAGAAATTCATCTGTACCTTCTAAAATCTCTTCTGTAGATTAAATTTCCTTTTATTGAAATACATTTTATTTAAATAGTCTGTGATATCCCTATTGAACTGTAACTGAATTCTGAATAGGGTGCTGAGAATTTTAATTAAGCAGTAGCTGGGGAAGATTAGGCAACTGCAGTTTGGTCCCTCCTCCAAGTCCTGCATCTTTGCAAGTAGCCGTTGCCTGGTTGTGAATCTGCAGTGCACAAGTCTCTTTATGTCACATCTTTACTGGCATTCTCAGGCACACTTACTAGTGAGTCCAATATCTGCAAGGATCCAGAACAGGTGGATCTTGTTTCAAGCCTGGAAAAGGTGCTCTGGCTCCGACTGATTTGTTCATTTCTTGCACTCACCTGCACTCCACCATTCCAGTGGCACATGGGAAATAAGTCATTTGGAAGGCCTCACTAAATCTGGTACTAAAAGCAGGACTATCTTCATTAGCAGTAGCACTAGAAGGATTAAGAAAGCAAGGAATTTGGTGCCATTTATCCTTTTGCCTGCAGAAGTGGTTCGTGGCATAGCTGGTACAATGTGCCAGCAACAAGCTGTTGGCAGAATGTCAGTTTGCTACTAAATAGGTTTCTAATATTGTATGCTCTGAGTTGTTCTGTCCTTTGGTATATGAGTGTGGCATCTTCTTTTCCAGGCTGAAGATGTGAAACACTCTGTGAGGAAGAACATACTACATGCCTGGAGCATCCCACATGAGTGACTGTGCTGAACTTCTTCCTGCCAGAATTCCTCTAAAACACTCAGGAATTCCAGGTAAGCCATGATCCAGCAAGGATCTAGGTGGCTCTGTAATACATTTCCACCCACTTGTGCCATTCAAGCTTCCCTGTGGACTGCCCTTTGCTTGTCTCAATATTTTTGTTGTATTTGTGCAATAAGGTTATGGACTATAGGGGACATTCAGTACCTCATTTTCTGCACAGCTCCTATCAGAAAGATCCTGTGGTCTTCATAGTACTACAAAGAATTATTACAACTGGCTACAAACAAGCTGACTACAATAAAAAAAACCCCAAAGAATCAATGCACATGCTGAAAATTAGTCATATAAATGATTCAGCCAATTATTTTAAATAATTAGCATATTTGGATAAAATATTAAATGGATGTGCAGTTTTTGCAAAAAGAAAAGCCACTAAATTAACTGAAAGAAAAATGCTTAGCTCAGGGCTGCATTTGCTCCTGTTATGGTTGTTGTGGCTGGAATGGTGGCACACGAGAGCACCAACCATGGACTTCAGGTGAGATCTCGAGGTCCTCTGTGACAGAAATGTAACAGAAAAGCTCCCTGTGCCCCCAAACCAATGGAAAGAACTAACAGAAAGAGGGATTCTGATGCAGTGGGGGGATCCAATCCTGAACTGATGGGGAGACAGCTACACCACCACCACCACTCCCCTGCCCCTTCCCTGACATGTCACACAGTGGGAGGGTCAGTGGGTCAGTGTAGCTTTAGTGGCTGTTATGGAGGAGGAACCCTCCCACCCTCAGTATTTATAGCTGAGTTTATGGGGCTGTACTTTCTCTGTCTGCCTAGATTTGAAAGATACAGAACAATTATTTCAGCTCCTGAATGTCATTGAGCCAGTTTCAAGGGATAGCTTGAGCTGCCAGATGTGTTGATACCCCAGATATGTTCCCTGCACAAATCAACTCTTCACATCGTATGGAGTGAATTTCATGGCACCAAACCCATCCTGAAGTCATTATGGTTGTGCTGTATAATGCCTGTACGCACAGATTTGTCTGGGAGGTCCTGATCACAAAAGTGACATCTTCCTGCTCCCTTCTCTTACTTGTAAATCCATGACAAGAAGGCAGACAGCAGGCTCTGCTGCTGGTGACTTTAGGTTTTGGTCCCACAGGGGCTTGGTGCAGCGTCACAATACTCTGCCCACAGGCAGTCACCTTATGACAAAACTTCCTGAACAAGTGCAGTAGCATCAATTAAGGCCTCCGTGGAGGGTTCTCAGATCTATCTTACTAAGGTTTCCAGTAGTGGAAGTCAAACATCACACTCCAGCCTTGGGTGATGACTTAGATTGATGAAGGAAAATTAAAACTTTAAACTCCCTGCCCTAAAGGGAGAACATAATGATCCAGACCAATCCCACTTACCTCTTTCAAATTATTGTTATCTTTTTAAAGGAAGTCAGTGATTTATGAGATGTTTAGTGGGCAAAACCCTCTGCAAACACTGGGCTGGTGTGGTTATAAATGATCTGTGCACAACCTGGGATTTTTCTAGCAATTCATATACTGTCTAACTGTGACTAGGGCTTCTTTTTCTGAGTTACAGAGCATATAGAAATAAAAATGATTTGCTGTGCTTGGGTATTGCTTAGGCAACAATAATTACTGTGTGGAAAAGTTCTTCATTTAATCAATGGGCTGATGCACAGGACATTAGAGGTTTCCTCCTTTGCTCCAGCATAAAGGAGGGAAAACAGAAACAGGGGAAACTAAGCTGTCAGTGATGAAAAACACTCAAACTCATTACTGAAAACTCTCTGCACTGGATGTTATGGAAATGCAGAAGAATAGAAATTACAGAGCTGGAAAACACCATCACAACAAAGAACAGAAAATGGACAGTCCTTGGTCTGAAAATTCTTTAATAAGAACTGAAAACAAGAACCAGCAGGAAGGGGAAAACGGACAGAGTACTGAGAAATACTTCAACATTCAGATCAGTATAAGAGGTTTACTAAGGTACAAGTAGGTTTGAGAAATACACCAATTCACTGTAGAACTAGCAAGAAAGAAACACAATTTAAAAAGCTAAGGCACTTTACAGAAGTAGAAGGAGGGAAAGTGTTTAGTCTTAAAAGAGACTTAGTGGGGGGTTTTGGGGGCTCTGATAGGCTATAGGGAATCATGACTGCACTGTGACCTGAGGACTTTTACCTATGTCATATGAAGAAGGCTTTGTCCAAGGGATCATGAGCCAAATCTGACAGGAGGCACCCAGGGGATATCAAGCAATTTGGCCAAAGACTTCCATCGTTGCTTGGCTGCCTCTCTGGTTGTCCTTTGTTCATTCTGCCAAACTGCATGTTCCTAAGCAAGCTCCTGAGGGGTGGTGGTGTCATCCCACAACTCATGGTTTTCACTGCAGGCACCTGATGCTCAGCCTGTGAGTGCAGTTACCAGGTTCTTGGTGTTCTCGATCGCTTTATGTATCCTCTGTTAAGATTATAAGCAATTAGTAGGAACAGGTGGAGTTAGGCATCATATTCCTTGTCTGTCATTCATTTTGGAATGAATAGAAGTCATACATATGGATTATTTGTGGAAATAACAGGGGAGAGTCCAAAGGCTGCTGGATTTTTGGCTCTTCCAAAAATCAGGCTGCTGGTTAGTAAATCTGGATCTTCAAAATAAGAAGCCTTTATTGGAATTGTATCTGTGCTGGAGTTTGGTCAAAATCCCAGCACAACAATTCCCAAAGCGTTCTGATAGCATGAATGAAGGTGTGTGTCCCACTCCAACACAAATCACAAGTGGATAAATCCAACACATCTTTGCAAAATGCTATGGGCTCTCTAAATGGAGGACACATTAGATTAGTCTCTTAGAAGCTGCATAAAATAAATGTGTGCATTATAAATCTTAACCTTATAAAGCTGAGGGACAAGATTCTGCAGATGCTAAAAGTATTTGTTTTCTTCTGTGCTTATCCAACTGAATTGTACCAAAAATGTAGCTGGAAGCTGTGAAGACTCGCACAGCATCACGATAGTCATGTCAGGAGTATTGTCAGAGGATATGAAAGAGACCGGGGTGGTAGGGAGACGCGTATTTTATTAGACTGATGTTGCTGGGAGAAACACATTTTTCAAGCTCCAAGATGGGTATTTCTGGTAACAGCTTAGTCTGTGTGTCAGACCAACACAGTCTGAGTGGTGGATGAGTTCATGCAGGGGATAGAAAAGCAATCTCCTCTCTTCCTCTCTCATTGTCGAATACCTGAAGCAGCCAAAAGAGACTGCTGTGTGGGTCAGGACTTTGCTTTTCAGGGATCACCAGATTAAGGATGTTTGGGTGCAAACCATCCCACATGTGAGAACTTGTGTATGCTCAGAGTGCAGCCCCGTTTCATAGAAAACATCCTGAATCTGCATCATTGTTGAATGATGCAGATGCCATTGGTGACATGGCTTGTTTGGGAGTTTACTCTCTGTGCAAAGCCCACGACAGCATTATGCCTCATTACAGGGGTACTCAAGCTACAGGAATGTGATTGTCTCCTTGTCTGGGCATAAAGCTCCACAAACAAATGTGTGTGCAGCACAGTAAGTGTGAAAACAAGAGATCCCTCTAAGGCTTTCAGGGACATGGGTACAGCATTCCAGCAATGTGCTGTGAACCAGGAAGGTTCAGCTCATAGTGCCCACAGGGGAAATTGTGTGGAAATTAGAGAATTCTTCTGCCCTTTATATTTCCCTTTGAAAATTTCTCCCTTTGGGACCTCAACATATGTTAGAGGTATCCAACCATAGGTACTTGGACATGAAATTTTTAGCCTTCGTGTCCTGAACACTAAACACCAGCACAACAGAAATAAAACTGTACTTGAAAAAGCATTTGGGTTTCAGGTCATGCAACTGTATATTCTCTTTTTCCTGACTCTCCTGAGTTTTAGGTCTGCTTGCAGGGGGGCAGAACTAGCACCTCATCAGTGATTCATTTCCTAATGAAATGGAAACTGGAATCAGGAAAGGAATTAAAAAGAGATAAATGGCTGGCTTTCTGCAAAGCATGCAGTGAAACAATTGGACTAAATGAGATACATTTGTGACAAAGATCTCTTCTGTTCTCTAAAGGCTTTCATTGTACCTGGAGTTATGTTTTATCTTTAAAAAGTGGTCTTTATTTTATGTAAGCTCTCTCCCCCTCTCCCCCTTTTCTGCTTGCTGAGATTTAAGTAAGCTCTTATAGTGCTCTATCTCTGATCAGGCTTAAAGATTTGGAAAGCCCTGAGTTTGCAAGGATAAAAAAGGCCTTAGTATCTAGACACTGATAGATCTGATTCATCACCTCGGGAGGACATTACCACACAGCCTGTGCCACAGATTGTCTTGATAACAAGCTCTGGATTTTTCTTGGCATGCATCTTCATTTAAAGGTCAAAGCTCTTCCAAAGAAAGAGGAATTGCTGGGTTAGGAAAAAAAAATAAAAAAGTGATCATATTATCCTGACAAAGCCACAGTCTTCACTGAGGCCAGGGGATTTAAAGTGAGGTCAAGGGGCCTGATTTTACCTGAATAAAAGGTGCTTTTGAGCTGCTCTGAGCTCTGCAGAACAAGCAGACCCAGAGCATGGCTGCAGGGATTGCAGTCCAGCCTGAGCTGAGTTAAATGTCCAGCTGGAGCAGGTGAACTCAGCTCCTGCTCATTCCCCACTTGGAAGAAAACAAGTGGAAAAATAGAGACATTTCAGCCTCAATCCCTGCAGGACCCTGATATTACAGGCAGGGAGAGAAAGACACCCCAATTCAGTGGGTCCCCAGCACTGCTCTGATTTTATTTAGCAAAAATAAACACCTCCACCTTAGTCTTCAATCTCCGGTTTTCCTTTTTTCCCCCTTTCCTTCATAACTGAGCAATAATCTACTGCCTAAGGTGTGCTAAACTTCCTCTTCTCTCAATCAGGATACCTCCCTGGGCAGCAATTAGGCAATGACGGCAGCCACTTAATCAGGATGGTTATTCTCACTTCACAGGGGTGTTTTCCAGTGCCTTAAACTTGTATGAGTCTCTGTGCCTGGTCTATCTCTGGCTTTAGGGGGTTTTTTTAGCACCAGATGCACAAACAGTGCTTTCCCATCACCTTATCATGTCTGCTCACTTGACCTTTGTGTAACAGGCAAGGTCAATCAATATTGACTGCCCTACAAAATCCAGTGGTCAGCTAATAATGTAGGGATGCCTTGCTCTCTTTAGGAATTTCTTGGCCCCAGCACATAACGTCTTTCTTACTCCCCACCTCCCCCCACAACCCATCCCTTTTTGGCATTAAATTCACCAAGAAGAGTAAAACAAAGCCCCTATTAAGAATTCAGACCACTGATGGTACCATGCAACAGAATTGAATTTCACCATCTAGCAGCACCAGGGAAGGCCAGCAAGAGGGCCTGAGCCCCGGGAGAATGGGATTAGGAGTAGATCTAATTATTTTCTCCATGCTGTCCTGTAATCTGCTCTCTGACACCAGACTAATCTTTTTATCACTCTGCATTGAAATGTCATGATCTGGAAAATTATTGCACCGTGGAGTGAGCTGTGTGTGAATAACTGATTTGGTTTGGGTTGTTTTGGTTAGGAGAGTGGATCAAAAGGAAGCCAAGTTCATCATTTGACAGAGAATCAAAAAGCTGAAAAGCGGTTTGCCCTGTCATAAAGCATTAATAAAATTCTAAACACGGGTTTAAAAATAAATAACATTGAAGAAAGTAATACATGGTTTGGATGTAAAACAGAAAAGGGAAAAACAATATGTCACATGTCGACATTTTTAGAATTTTTAAATTTAGATTACTGGAATGACAATACTGGAAACACACTGCTTGCCTCAGCATTGCCTCCCAGCCTGTCTGATTTAATCTGGGAGAAAAGAAAACTACCAGCAAATGGAAAACATCTTTTCCCATGTGCTGATTAAATGAAAAGCCCACAAGGCACTCCCACAGTGGACAAATGAGCAAGTATATTTCTTTCATTGACATAATACCTGGAAGAGGGAATGGTTATATCTTCACAGTGTTTGACAACGTACAAGACAAGTTTTTAAGGGCTGGAGAGCCTATTGGAGACACTGTTTGTCATAAGTAGACTCCATCAAGGCTCCTAGATATTTTCCATTTTAATCCTATCTGTAAAACATTGACTTTTCTAATCAGTTGTGAAAGCAAATCCCCAGGATTTGCCAGATTATGTGTGAATTGCAATAGGGAGTACTTAAATATATCAGTAAATAAACAAACACATAAATCAAAAACTAGAGGGAGAGAAAGCAGCACTCAGTATCCTGGCTGCAATCCATGTTTATTATTTAACTTTAAAATGACAAATCAATGGCAAAATGGAATTAAGTAGCTGTGTAAGCACAGAAGTAATTTTATCAGAGTATGGGATGCTCATGTTTTACATTATACAAAACATGGTGTGTTTACTGAGCAAATGCAGAAACATCAAGGAGAGCTGGAACTGGAGCCAGGTCTGAAGGGACACCATCAGAGAAATGGGACCCTGGGGACAAGTTCCTGGTGGTAAAACCATGGACAATAGTGGGAAAGTGATGCTTTCAGGTTCTTCAGAGAAGATAATGAAACTTGCTTTATGATTTGAAGGTAAAGCTGAGCAAGAAGAGGAAAGACCTTGTCCAGAGGTCAAGGCTGAAACAGTCTAAACTGTTCAGGCAGGATCTCTAGTGGATACAACTGTAACTCTGAGACTGACCTTCATTAACTAATGTGTGCATTAGAAGGCATTAATGTTTTCTTTTGTACTGGAAATTGTGTGAAAAGTGATGTTGCTGGAACACAAGCACCATGTAACTCTGTAGAGATTTTGTGTTGCTAAGGAAGTGTCCCCTTAGAGGATTTCTCATAATGGATGTCTGTGCCAGCACACGTTGATTTTTTTGGAGGAATTCCTACCCTTGTGGTTTAGTTATATTTTATACTTCATTTAAAGTCCTTCTTTGGGGGGAAATCAGTGAATCTGAATTCTCATCTGTGTGTCTATTCATAGAAAGTGTTATTGAGACCAATAACCAAGACTCACCTAAAAATGAAAATAAACCAGTTATGTGATAAGAATTCATGAAAAGAATAACAGAAATCAATTAAATCTCGGGTTGCTACTCCCAAAACAGCATTTCCTAAATATGACACCATCCAGTCTGGGATAACCCAGGGCTCAGCTGGGGTCAGCTGCCCCAACAACTTGTGCTCCCCCAGCCTTCTCGCTGGTGGGGTGAGGAGCAGAGAAGGCCTTGGCTTTGTGTAAACACTATTCAGAGATAACAAAAACATCCCTGAGTTATCAACACTGTTTCCAGCAGAAATCCAAAACATGGTCCTGTCCTAGTTCAGCACTTGGGACCAGTTTATCACTGTGTGGGTGTGACCAAAGCTGTGCTTTCCAAACCCTCTATGCCAGTTCCCATGAACTGTTACCAATGGCCCATTGGCAGCAGCTGCCCAGGGCACAGCTGAGCCCTCAGCCTGGGAGCTGGCTGGGAAAGAAGCCTGGCAGAGGAGCTGGGAGAACTCCCCTCCAGGGACTCCTTGGCACCTCCACACCCACCTGAGGGCTCAGCTCTGCTCAGGGGCCAGCAACAATTCCAAAATCCCCCCTGACTCCCACAGTCACATCCCCCAGAGTGGAACTCCCTGCCCTGGGGGAGGCACTGGGTGTTCCCACCTGCACCTGAAGGGATATAATCTTGGGATTTGGGGACTTGGGGAACCACTCATTGGATCGAGAGGAGGAGCAGAACCTGGACAGGAGGAGCCCACCACTCTTGACCAAACTGTGCCATCATCTGCACCAACAGGTTTTTCACCTCCTTTTCCTTTGGGCTCGGGGGAACCACGTGGGGCTTAGCACAGGGGCCACCAAACTCCACTGTGTTTGTGCCCCAGGGTGTTGGGTTATACTTCTGGTTTTTGTGGGTTAAAACCAATTTCTTTTTGTGCCATTGCATTTATTGTAATATTGTTATTACATTGTAACTTTGATTTATAATCCCTTTTGTATTGGGTTCATTTTTCCTGCCAGTTTACCTTTAAACCAGCATAGGTCCCATACCAGCTACTGTGAAGAAAATTTACCTATCCCAGCCCAAACCAGCAGAGGTTGTTAAGATACAACACACTGAGAGTCTCATTGGACCTGCTCACACCAGAAAACTGAATCAAATTCCTGACACTAAAGTAGACTCAGATGCAAACAAAAATACCAGGGATGTTTTTACTGCTGCTCTCTGTCACTGTGCCAGACCCAGCCACAGTTGTCCCCTACCTGCATGTCAGAAGTCTTGATAGTTTACAGTAAGGAAAAAATGCGATTGAAAAAAATACACGGAGGTCGCTGAAAATGATGACAAGTGAGAAAATCCAAATTTCATCCTGAACAGGGGAATATTTGGGATCTGTCTTGCAAGAAACAGTAAGTGCTCTGAATAAACCCTGAATATGTAAGTGGAGATCCAGATGGGAAGACTGCTGAGGGAGTGTTGCCCTCTTTTCAGCAGGCCTCCTGCGCACAGCTGTCAGACAGATCATGGAATCACAGATTATAAAATAGGCTGTGTTGGAAGGGACCTTAAAGGTCATCCAGTCACACCCCCTGCCATGGCAGGGACACCTTCCACTAGCCCAGGTTGCTGCAAGCCCTGTCCAACCTGACCTTGGACACTTCCAGGGATGGTAAATGCTGTGGCTATACCTGGTCTCTCTGTCCCATGGTGTAAAAGGCAAACTACTCATGACCCAAATGTTCCTGTCCCCATGATGTCACCATCCTTGCAGCCATGCCTGAGCCAGCTCCCGTGGGAGCCGCTGTGAGAGTGTAAACTGAGGCAGGGGATGGTGTAATTCGCACGAGTGAAGGGCACAGAGAGCACAGGTTTTTTTAAATGAAGTAGAAAGGAAGGGAGAACAATGAATTATTTCCCTAAATCAGTGAAGGGATCTTAAAACTGCAAAACATCCCACATTGTGGATTTTATGGCTCTTACAGAGCTCTATTGACAAATTACAGGTGCAGATGCTAGAAAATGGTTTTATACAGGAGAAAAGAAAGCTGGGGAGTAATTGAGGATTGACTACTAAATCAACATACAGAGGCTTTCAGATGCTGGGGGCCTACAAATCACAGACAAGTGACTGCTTGTTCTTTTGTTATGTGCTGTACCAGTGTTTTATACCTCAGCAATACCAGGAGGCATCAACTAAGACTAGAACCTTGTTGATCTGCATTAAGTAGGAATTTTGGGGTCTTTTCCTTTAGTCATGAACTAGAAACTTTCTCTGCTTGCAAGCACTAATAGCTGAAGGTGTAGAGGAAACCTGAAGTATCAAAGTCCTTTGCTGGAGTCAAGAGCTGTTAATGCTGACCTCCTTTTCTCTGAGTTTTCATTGCAGTTTTTATTTCAAATCTTCTTTACTTATATCTTCAGCAGTCGCTTTGATTGCTGAAGCTCTTGGGGATGTGATTCAGTAGGTGTTGACCTTGGTTCAAGGGAGCTGCATTTTACTGGTAGGTAATACTGGAATGTTGAATTCTCAGCGATGATGTTACAGTTGTGATTGTTCAAGAGAGATGCAAGGTTTGCAGAAAGATTTAGGATCTTTTATGAGCCAGTCTGATATAGTTGGAAAAGCAGTTATGGGGGCACCAGCCTTTTGTCAAATTATTCTTTCAGCCTGATGGCTGGATAAGGAGGGTGGACATAGGGAGTCCAGTCCCTCACCTTGGCTCTGTCCCTGCCTGCTCTGAGACCTGGGTCAAGTTCATCACTCCTCTTCTAGGACTCATTTTCCCTATTGTAAAACACATAACACAGCTGAATGTGTGCAGGAGTGTTGTTTGGTCTAAAGAATATCATCTTGATATGTCCTTGGCACAAGACTGAAATAGATTTTCTGTATTTCACAGTCCTGCTCAGCAAATATCAGCTCTCTGGGCTATGCTTTCTCTAAGACCATGTCTTGGTTTGTTCCTGGTCCATGATGGCCTTTGGTTCCTCATTTCAGTGCATCTTTTCAGTGCATGCAGGTGTTCAGTGCACAGGGTTGTACATGGAGGTGAATCTACTGCTGCTCAGGTCAGAGGTTGAGCTCACACCGCACTGAACACCTTCACCCATAAAGGCTGTACAGAATGTCTGGCTGCCATGTTCATTAATCATCTCCACTGAAAAACCATTTTAATTACATTATGTTCAGAATCCATAAAATATAATTAAAATATGTAAATCTATTATATTATTTAATGAGTACATTGAGACCTGAAAGTTTAAGTTAGATGTAAAACTGATACAGATCTATTGCTATTGATTACTTATGTTAATAAATCATTACAGCTTTGGACAGAGAATTTTTTTTTTCCAACCAGGTGGAAATATATTTTTTTCCCTTCATTTCATCCATCCATTCTTACACTTATGAAGCCATTTAAAACAACTATGGAGTACTAATGAATAGCTATGTAACTTTCTTGCAAATAATGTAAATATTTAACATAATATCTTCAAGTCCTGTTTCCTTCTCTTGCTCTTTCTCAGATGGCACTGCAGACTGCTACCAGTACAAATAAGCCTCAACCTCTTCCCCCAGTGTTTTAGGTACAGATGTTACATCACACACATAGTTCAGGATTAGTATCATTTTCTGGGAGCCTGGGATGGCAGTACATTGAATTTAGAGCACTAAAACCTGACAGTGTGGCAGATTTGAAAGTAATCCTAGTTCTGAGTCTTTTGCACCAGGGAAGGACAATTTAGCAGTAAGAGTTGTATGGGCCCTGCACTGGGAAAAACTCCTTCACTCATTGCATGTAGCTTGCTGGGTCCTGTTAACATCTGTCACGGTGTAGAGCTATGTGGGCCCTAAAGAAGGAAGCAAAAGTTTTATTTAGGATAGTCTCGTATTATTGCCTGCTTTTTCCTCTACTTAAAACATTCTCCTTCAAACACACATTGTGCTTATTTCATGCTGGAGGCTGTTTTAGTAGAGTTTGGAAAAATAAGTGTGGCGCTTTCCCATGGGGGCTGTGTGCCAGACCCTGGAACCCTGGGCAGGCAGCAGAGGCTCAATGGACTCCTCCCCCCTCCTCCTGCCTGCTCAGTCAGAGACCCCACATCTCTACAGAGCTGCTGACAGCAAATCCCAAAGGGTATTTCACAACAGATTATAAGTATTTGAAACCAGAGCAAATGTCAGCAAAAGATAGCCCTTTAGCACAGACACCTGTATTACCTTCCATTTTCTTGATTTGGCAAGATCACAAGCTGCAACCTCATGTAAAACGTTTTCTCTGCATTTCCTTCCTGTAGGGTGGACATACATCTACTCTCCCTTTACTTGTGCTGCACAGCTCACCAGCTGCATGCCAAAACTTCCCAGGGAAATATTCAGGAGATGAGAAGTCATCAGCAGCAAAGTACCAATTTCATGTCAGGCAGTGTGTCAGTAATATGAGATAAAAGAGCCCTTTCACCTGCTTAAAACCCTGATGCCTTCTAGACACTCAGATCAGCAGTTCAGGCAAGTTTGGTATTTTCAGATACCAAGGTCATATTCTTAAAGATAGGCAGTGAAATCAAATCCAAAAATATGCACACAGGGTGCAAAGAGGTAATTGTGCGTATGAAATATGCGGTTGCAATCACCCACTGGGTAATTGTCTGCTCACAAGCATTCAGCTGCACCTGCAATTTCCTGGTTTCCTTTTGGAATGACTTGTCTGTGCCTGGGTGTGGGTGTTTGGCACATTTCTTTGAGCTTGAAACTGTGGCCCAAAGCACCGTGTTGCTGTTTAGCACAGATTTAAGCTTCTGATTTTAAAGCTACTGTAATTAGTAACTTGCAGTCAGTGTACTCTTACCAATTCATAGCCCACTGGGATATTACCAGACTTCATTGTTTCTTTCCGTCTTTGTGGAGCTTCTGTAAATCTTTTCTTTGATAGCAGCTAGGGTTTCAAAGCTGCCCACATTTGAGCCAGAGGAGACTAATAATGATCTAATTAGTGAAAGATGTTTTTCTCTGCATTGCTGTATTTTATCTCTTCCCCAAAGACTTGTTGGTGCAAGCCGACCTCAGGCAGCAGCTAGATCCGTTTTTTCCCTCGTGTATTTGAGAAATACAGACACATTTGTATATATCCCATGTTGTTCTCACTTGAGTGTGTAAATCTTGAAAAATCTTCCCAAGTGTAACTTGGATTTAAGAAGTAGCTTTTTTATTCCCAGAAGATTTTTCTTCCAGCTAAGATTTGTTTCTCTAGCTCAAACCACAAAGCCACTTTAACTCAAAAAGATTTCAGTCTGTGTAAGCTTCAGTGTAGGACATACTTCTTATCCCCCAGTGGGTATTCATTGCCCCTCTCCTCCTGTTTTTGCAATTTCACTCTCTTTTTATTAATTAATGAGCCTTTTAATTATTTATAGAAGCTTTAAAATGCATCAGGGTTGGATTCCACGATCTCTTCATTGTCACATTGCACTGTTTTGCCACAGGAAGGGCATACTTTCGTTCCCAAAGGCCCCAGGAGTGTTAGCAGTTTTAATTGGCAGTGCAGTGACACATCATTATGCACTCGTTGGGTGCAAAGCTCTGCTGTACTCTTAAGATCAGTGACTCTTCCTTTACAGCTCTTTGTGACCAAATGACACTTGGCAGGGCCTTCACCATTCTCTTGCTTATTGTAGGTGGATGTAGGACAAGGTCAGTGGATTGCAGGTCTGTTCTCTCACCCACCTGTACAGGCTGTGTCCTGCTGCTTGGACTGGCTACATGAGAGGCAGCACAGCAGTAGCATTTTTCTCCCCTTTTTGCTCCTACGTTATAGCTTTCTAGATTTCTTGTTTCTTTATCAGAGTCAGCAATGGGACAGGTTTTTTTAAGTATTCCTTTGACAGATGTGTTTTAGAAATGCCCTGGAACCCAACCCTTCAGCCCAGATTTGCTACCCCTAAACCTTTCTCTTTGCAGCCTTGGCTCATAGCTATCAAATTAGCCCCCAAAGGTATCTAAAGTGGTAACTCTGACTCCATCTTACTGCAGAGATGCTGGATAGTGTGGGGGATAGGCACAAGAAGCATGACAGAGCAGGAGAGAAGGGAGCATTTCAGTGGCACAGATTCCAGATGGCAAGGAAGTTGTGTCACTTTGTGGTGCCTTCTGACCTTGAGACACTGTCTCAATAAATCATGCCAAGTAATTAGAAACATAATTTAGAACTTAACTAGCATGTCAGAACACTGTGTATACACCGGTGATGCCTTTCTGTTTTCCTTCCCTCTTCACCACCACTGAGCTCCAGTGGAGGGAAACCACCCACTGAAGGCACAAACTCTGACACAATTAATGGCTTGCTGCCAGCCACTTAAATACCAAGGAGCTGGTCCAGCCTGGCAAGCTGTCTGCGGGTGCCCAGGAGCCTCCTGCTGCACTCTGAAGGGCCTCCCTGACACCACAGGCAAACCCACTGGTTATCATGCAGAATTAAACCTTGCTGGTTTAAATACAAAGCAGATGTGTCTATTTACTCTAACCTTGAACACTGAGAATGGCAGCAGGGTGAGAAATTATGGCAAGGTATGGGGCACTGTACAAAAAAAAAGCCAATGAGAGAACACAGACAGAAGTTCTTGAGTCAGGGGCATCATTTATCTGTTTGTTAGAGTCTTGGAATATAAATTTTTGTTGGTGATAACAGGGCAAGGAATTGCCAGTTTTTATACACCATTTGTCCCCATCCTCTGGCAGAGCACGGAGTGCAACACAGTTGAGTTGCCTTGTCAATGTATGGGGATTTCAGTTCCTGTATTGGTCATTTTAGAGCACTTAGGGCAGTGGGATCAGGGTATCAAAACAGAAAAAGGGATGTGATGCCTCCAAGAGAAGCCTTCCCAATAAGGCCAGAAGGGAGAGGAGAAAGTAAGAGCTGTTTCATTAGACACTGAGGTGTAAGAGAGTAACCTACTCTGGGACAGAGTTGGACTATTCCTCTGCTTCTGGCAGGCTCAGGCCACAAAAGACAAATGGAGGAGCAGAATAACCCAGATCAATATCTCTGGATTCAGGCTCATTGGAATGTGAGAAGCTGGATAGCAGCAGGCTGACACTGAGCACAGGTGCAGGCAGAGGCACCATATCTATGAGACCTGGTGAAGGACACAAACAGCATTTAGCAGCACCTTATGGTCAGACATGGCTGTGGATGTCCGTGCAAGAGAAGCAAACTCACCTGTGATCCTTTGTGGGCAGTGTCTGATGGGTAAAGGTGTTTCAAAGTTTCTCTTACACTTGTTTGAAAGGGAAAAAGAGTACAGAATATAGTATGTTATCTCTCTTTTTTTTGGTTTGGTTTGGTTTTTGGGGGGCAGGCAGGTGAATATACCCTGATTTAGCATTTAATGCTTGAAATGATACTGAACTGTGTTGTGGCCTACACAGTTTGGTTACTTCAGCAGAAGATCTCACTGGTCTTCATTTTCAAATTACCAAGTCAGGGAGGATATTCTCACCTTTAAGCTGTGCTGGAGCCTCTTGCCACGAGCTGCTTGGATATTGTTCCCCACCCCTGCCATTCCATGGGGCTGCAGCAGAGCCCATTTCTGCTGTTGCCACCCTGCTGACAGTTAATCGCCGGAGCACAAAACCAATCGCACAACAAAAAACCCAAGAAGCTAATTAATTTTTAATCTGTGTAATTTAAAAATCTGTTGCATCTTCTTGCATTTGGATTCTAAAGTGTGCCATTTCCTCAGGCAGGGGGGGAAGACTTTCCAGGTTTTGGGAGGAAGACTGAGCTCTCTTATCAAACCAGTGTCATGCTGGGTAAAACCTGGTGCAGCCCATCTGGATCAGGTTAAGTTTGACTTAATTCCTTATTCCTCTTTTTTTTTTTGGCAAGAGTTTTGGTACTTCATTATTAAAACACAAACTTGATTCTGCTGTGATTGCCCAGCTTGACAATAATAAGTCTTATAAACAGGTTTGCTGTTTGCATGCTTGAAGTAATGATTTACATTCACTCACACAAAATGGTAGGTCCATAGTTTGTTTTTATAGCTATGTATTTGGAAGTCTGTGTAAGAAACTGAGGCAGTGGGATGGGTGCTCTCCTCTTGTGTCTGTCCCAGGGGAACAAACAATCACAGCCACCTCCCGGGTGAGGAGCAGAGATCTGTGCTGCACCTGGAGGCACCAGGCGTTATCTGAACTCTTGAGACAAGGCTGCAGTATGGTTTTCTTTGTACCACTCTGTGACCATAAACTTCACAAAAATTCACAGCTTGATCTAATATTTCTCATGGATGGTTGAGGATCAATGAGTTGTTAATTTGGGAAGTTAAAGCTGAATCTGTTTAGTTTGTGCTGCAAGCAAATAATTGCCTGCATGGTTTGCAGAAAAATGGGGCCCTTGTTTTGGGTGGGACATGGCCCAGTGAAGTGCAGCAGGATGTTAATTGAGGGCTCTCTTCCAGTTCCATGACAATCGAGATATGGCTTGGCTACTTTTCTTGGCTAAGCTACTTTTCTTGGCTATGCTGCTCCCCAGTCTGCCCTACACAGCCTGGGGGTTTATGTAAATAATCCCTGTAGTGTTGGGCTGAAATTCAGGCCTGTCCCCACTGCTGGTTTCAGGGTTCCCTGTCAGCTAATACAGCTTGCCTGGCTACGGGGGTAGCTGGACAACAGGGCACCTGGATCTGCCCTTCTCCTATAGTGCCTGGCTGTGACATAGACAGGATGAATACAGACATAGGTCTCAGTGAGGTGCTTAGTCTAGTTTGGGGATTAAACACAAATGCGTTTGCTGTGCCACTAGGAACAAGAGAAAATTGCTCCAAGGGACAGAACTATCCTTGAAATTAGGAAATGCCTATTTCATTTTGCGTGTGTGTGGACTCTGTTATCTGTAGGGTCTTTAAATAGAGCGTAGGGGGCCTGCGTGGCAGGAGACACAGAGACATGGGAGTGCTGGGGACACACTGGGTTCACTCCTCTCTGTGCCCATGGCCAAAGGAGCTGTAGACCTGTCCTTTGGATTCCTTTCTGCCTTGTACAAAGGTATAATAATCATGGTGGAGACAATGAAGATTCCAGAGGCTCCATTCACAGGTTCCTGGCAGTTGTCAGTGCACAGCAGGGCAGTGGGTTCATCACTGTTCCTGATAACCAGCAGCAACCCCCTGACTGCCTGTTCTGGCCGGGTGGGATCATTAGGGACACGCTTGGAGTGTTCCTGAGCACAGAGCCACCGCTGTGGGGAAGCCTTGAGCCTGAGAGCTGCAGATCTGTTACTGTGTGTGCCTGGTGGCTGTCTCACCCTCTTACTGTTGTGTTTGTAACGCTGGAGGTGACAAATTAGTAAGACTCCTTTCATGCAAGCAGTGGGAGGATGTCTGCCCCTCCCGATTTATGCAATACGAGGAGCAAAGGCAGAATGTCAGATTACCAACAGGAGTTTTTTCTGCTTGCCTGCCTGGCTCAATGCATTTCACCGAGGTCACAGATTTCTGTGTGACAGGGTTTGATCTGTTCAGCTTTGCAGATGGGTTCTCCAGTCATATTTCTAAGGTGAAATATTGAGTGACTTCTCTCTGGATTTTATTGATCCTGTCTCCTTTAGATATTTTTTTACCAAGTGCTGACTCAGGCCAGTGAAATCCTAGGCATGGGAGCTGCTCTGGGCAAATCAGTATTTTGCTCTTTACTCTCAAAATCCTGGCTAAACACATGCTGGACTTGGCGTGTGGCAGGGGGGTTTGCTGGCTGCTGCCCAGCTTTGCCTGGAGGTGGCCAACCCTAGAGCAGCACTGTACAGCTGATGGCTTTTGTTCAGGAAGACAGGATATTTGTTTAAAGAGGAGCAACTATGACAATACTTCAAAGTCAAGTAATTAATTTCAATGGGAAACTGGAATATGACACTGACAGCACCAGTGTGAGGCTCCCACGGCAGCCACAGCAATAGGGGTCTCAATCTGATCTGCTGCCATTCATCTCCTATAGGCTGAAAGGAAAGGTGTCCCAACCATGCCCTCTCCAGCCTATTTCCCTCTCCCATCTTCACACCCCAAAGATGCTCATTACATTTCCCACAGAGTTTTAGATACCACTCAGACTTTCAAGTCAAATGTCAAAAAAAACAAATGAAAAAACCCCAACAGAAAACCCAAAAGACTGTGCTTCATGGAGGGAGAAAGAAAAAGATGAGCTATTCAGAAATATCAAATGCAAATCTTGGCTTGCCCCATCCCCCCAACATTGGTTATTACTGAAAAATCAAGGAAGTTTGAAATGCACTTTGCACACAGACTCAGCATAAATAATGCTACTTTGCATTTCATCAGCCTTATTTTCCCCATGGGTTCTCTGTCATTTCTCATTTAGGCACCACAGGGATGATCAACTTCAGAAAAAGGTTGAGATAAAAGGTGCTAAAATATAAGTGGGTAAAAATATTCCTCGTACTCAAGAGTAATCCAGAAAACTTTGTACTCCACAAGTGCATAAGCACAAATTTTTTCTGTATCAATACTATAAAGATTTTATGAAGTCACATTTTTCTTTTAAAGTGTTTATCAACAATACTTGATATTGTCTGTGACATTAGATGTGATCAGTGTGAAACTAGGAATTCCTGTGCATTTAAGGGACAGTTGCAAGAAATATATTAGTAATGTTATTTATTTTTTATTTCAAAGTATATTTAATGCTATAAACTTAATTGCAGCTATTATCTATGAGATTAAAAAGACAAAGGTAAAGATAATGGCATTCAGATTAAAAGAATTGCAGTAAGACAGAAGGACATTTCTGTGGCTGTGGTGTCTCAGGTAAGATCCAAATCTGAGTTCACCTTCCATCTTCCTGTTTGGCACCATCAAATCTACCTGTTGTGCCTGTTTCCCAGTTGCTAAACATGGGTTGCAAATCGCTTTCTCTCAGGCATTGCCTGCAGTGACTAACTCGGCAGTGAACTCTTCAGAACTCCTGAAGTGCATTTTGCAAGTCCTGTCTGATCAAAAAGGAGGAAAAAAGGGCAAATTTAAGTGTAGGACACAGCAGAGTTTAGAGCAGTGAGGCAAGCAAAGCCTGACAACCAAATCAGTGATTCAAGAGGAACCCCCAGAAGCCTGAAAAAGATGGGGGCTGCTGCCCAAGAAGCAGTGACTGTTCTTTGGAGATGCCATGTTAGGGTAACCTGCGGAGTGGCTGAGGAGAGGATGGGCCCATGTGGACATAGAGCAGAGGGAAGCCTTGACTTTGAGTGGGACTTGTAAGAGAAAAGTCAGAGATTTGTAATGTTAGACAAGTGATTAAAAATACCTTGACAGCAACAAAAAGGGGAAAAGGTGAGATCAATTAATATTTTTCAATACAGTCTGGTACACATAGATGTGCACAGAATAATTTTGGTAAGGGTGTAGTGATATTTCAACAGATAAATATCTCCACTTTTATTTGTTTTATGTGCAATGATCTTCCAGAGAGAGATTCATTCAAGACATCTGAGTAGTATAGCAGAGCTGGTCTACACATGGTTCAGTAAAAGGTCACTATGCCTCATCCTCCAGAGGAGATTTGTATACCTCAGCATACTTGAATTTCTCTTCCTATTTGGCCACGTGTTTATTCTTTCAGAGAACGATGTATTGTAAGTCGTCAATGTGAGATACCTTTGGAAACTTAGAGATGCACAAAATTACTTGGGTTGCCACTAGCAGGTGGCACAACAGCATGGCTTCCTTCTGTATTCCAGTGGCTCAGGGGCAGCTTTCACACACCCATCATGCACAACCCTCTCCAAGCAGATCATCCAGGCTGTGCTTTGCATCTGCTTTTACAGCTATAGATGGTGCTGAATCAGGCAGTTTGTGCAAGGTCATGAAGTTGAGTGGCTAAGCACATATCCTCAGACCAGCACCCTGATTAGATCCCAGCTCTGCCTTACACACACAGGGCTGTGTAGGGTGGCATCCAGCAGATCAGCAGTTGTTCCCTTCCCTCCTGCTCTCCCCTATGGCCATGAGGAGTATTTGCCTCATACAGGTGAGCATGGGGAAGCTGCACCTTTTCGGGTACCTGCCCAGTCTTCTCTAAAGCCAAGCAGAAACCCTTGGTTCTCTGGAATGTTGCACATCAGGCTCTTAAGAACTCATAAAACCCCTTCTGAAGCATTCTCAATAGGGTCTTCTGTTTAAATGTTTGTTTTAGGGACTAGCTAAGAATAATTTAGCAGCTGATTGAGAGAGGTGCCAGTTGTGCTGTTCCAGAATTGACAATCCATAGTGTACACATGTTATTGCTGTTGTAGCAGTGTTCTGTTGTGGGTATGAAGTAGCAACATCATTTTCTACTGAGCTTGTCTATCTGTCACCTTGATTTTGTTAGCTGAATGATTAAATTAAGTGCTGTTTTCAGGACTTCGCTGGTGACTGTCTTTGTGGCAGAAGGAAACTGCCTTATGCTAAAGATATTTCAAGGAAGGAGAAGTTGTAGCCCTGATGGCCACTGACTCTGAGGTAAATCAGAAGACATCAAAAAAAGCGTCAGATTAAATTTTTAGCCACTAAAAATAATTGTTGCTCTGCTGTTCAACTGGAGGAGCCAATTCCATTGCTGAAGCACAGGGGAGATTATGCAATGGGCTGGTTGCTGTTACCATGGCATAAAACAGAACTGTGCTTCCTTTCTGGAACAGTTTCACCTGTGTGTGATCAAAGTGTGCTACAACCAGAGCATGCTCATACTGTGAACTTTATTTCCTGACCTTGACATGATTTGAGGTTACAGAAGCAAATAGCCCTGTCACCAAATGTGGCCTGTATCCATTGACTCCAGCACTTTTGTCCTATCCTTTCACAAACATCTTTTTGATTATTATGGTGCTATTTACAAGGTTATTTTTCACATGACTTTCTTCCCTGTATCAGGCAATATCCTCAAAGATTCTGAGGTCTGTGCTTTCATATTATGGAAGCTCTCATTCTTTCTCATCTACTGTCTGAGCAACAGCTTCTGATCAGTCATTTGAAATCTCTGAATTCAGATCTCATTCTGCTACCAGTGCCCATTACATTACTAGTGCTACAGCCCCTGCAGGATCTTGACATCAGACATCAATTTCAGTATCTTTATCCCCATTTTGTACTGTGTAAACTGAGGTATAAAAAAGAAACTTGCTTTAAGATGTTAATGGGCATCCATGGTAGAGACAACTTTTAAAAGAGTTGAACTGTCCAGGTGCCTTTTTGATAGGCTGCGCAGTTGGTATCAGTTTTGGAGATCCTGGGCTGGATGAGAGCAAGAAGCCCAGGTGCAGATACATACCAGATACAATAAGATACATGTTATTGCTAAAGACTAAATAATAAAGGAAAATACTGGGAAAAGAACTAATCGGTCCAAAATCGCTACTACATTGTCATCTTCATATGAACTATGTTCCAGTTCCCTTTGAAGGCCATAGAGAATGATGGGCACTGTTAAGTCACAATTCTTCTTTTAAAGTGGGTGTTGAAAAGCAGGATGAACCTGGTGCTCTGAGTGTTCAGAGACTTCTCCTTTGGCTGAAACCAGGGTGAGCTTTTGATACAAATGTGAGGGGTTGTTGGAGAGAGAACCTCCCTGTCCCCTGTTGGAGAGAAGGCTCACTTCTGTCCATGGGCAACAGGTCATGTAGACCTGCAAGCAAGGCTCACTCTGCAGTTTTGCCCCATCCTATCTTCTTCATCTCCCTTAAACCTGCAGCAGCAAACAATTACTGGAACCCAAACAGCCTGTGAGAAAACACAGAGCTGGATCCTTTTCATTTAGCCACATCGATTATTTGAAAACAAACAAATGCTTTCTTAAAATAAATCCAGTACAGCAATTTTATTTCCAAAATTCCTGAAGAGAAGCAGAAACCACATAAAAGCTTTGAGGCTGTGGACCGAATCAAGGCTAAGTTGTATTTAGCAGCAGTGAATAGATAAGCCACAGAGAATATAAGGGAAGGAAAAATACATTTCCATGTTTGGGAAGATAGCACATGTTTGTATCCATGTTGGTTCACTGACTTCTGCTTTTCCAAACATAGCATTGAGCACATGAACAAACGAGCAGTTACATGTACTGATTATTGCATTAGCCAAACATAGAACAGTATTCAATTCCCCCCATCAGTGGCCCCTTGCAGCCCAAACCAGTGTGGGTCATGCAGCAGAGACCATGTGGTAGCTGTGCTGTGGTTTGTCTGTGCTGTAGTTCAGAGGAATGTTGTCACAAGAATCAAAGTGCTGCTCTTCCGCATTTCTTGTTGCTTGCAAAGCTGTTGCTATTAATTGTGATTTCAGGCCTACCCAGTGCTGGGTATTGTGTAGGAACAGCAGAAAAGGTGGTGCCTCTTGTCTGAAGGCTGCAGTTTGCACTGTGGTTCTGTTACTGACACAGACAGAGGGACAGGCTTTTAAGCACATCACAAGCATTTCCTGTCACTGGGAAGCATTGGCTCTATGGGAAACCCTTGTCCAAAGCAACTAGAAAATCAGTATGACTTTGGAAAAATCAAGCCAAAGGACATCATTTTGAAGCAGTCTAAACCATATCAGCAATGATCCTTCATGTGAGCGTAATTACAGTATCAGGAGTAAAGGAAAGAAATTTTCATCCCAGGGAGTATACGAAAAATTACCAGCACTTTGTTTACACTCTTCTGCTGAGACTCCTCCCAATACTTACATATATTTGACACCATCTTTGGATAGATGCTCATTTTAGATAACACTCCAGGCATGGACCCAGCTCAGCAAACTAATGCAGCACAGCTGGTGGTGATGGGCTGAGCAGGACCAGGAGCTATACATTTCCTCCGATAAAACCTCTGTCTTCCTTTCCAGGAAAATCCCTACACGGAGGTGGTTAGATTTATCAGGGGAGGATGTGTTGGTCTCCATTTGCTGTCATGCTGTTGGCGGAGGGTGAAGGGGGTGTGAGGATGAATTCAAGTACTGTTTTGTTTTATCTGACGGAGCCTGTCATTGCAATCAAGGATTTAGTTTTTCTCTCTCTCCTCCAAAATTTATTTATGGACCTGTGGGAGGAGAGCAGAGTCTGATGTGGGAAGCACAAAGTAACCTGAGAGCACCTCAGGTAAGACCAGATGTCAGAAAGTCCTTGCTTTCTGGGTTAGATATTTCTCTCCCAGTTGCCACGCACGTTTTAACTCAATAATAACAATTCACACATCTTCAGAATAGAGTTTGTCATGTCAGAGGAAGTAAGTCCCATCAGGAGAAATCCTGACAGAAGGAAACTGTCCCTGAGTTCACCCGTCATCATAAACAATTCACACTTCCCTGGACTCTCAGAGATCTCTAACAGTATAAATGTGGTGGGAATCTCTTGCTTGTTGCTGACATGCGGGTGTTGGTGTGAGGGAACTGAGCAGCTGCTCACTGATTGCAGCCTCGCTCCACTGTTCCTCTATACAAGAAGCAAGGATGCATCCATGGCTCTAAGTAGGGAACCTGGGAAGATGGAAAGGTGCTCATACTTGCCGTGGGTTAGATCCAGGCCATGTTAACATTCATTTGTCACAATGTATCTATACTGATATTCTAAGACTGTTGGGGTGTATAGATATCTAAATGCACATATACATACATATATATATATGTATATGGTAGATAACACTAATATTTCAAGACAAATGTAGGCATCTGTCAGCAGGACACTCAGTTCACTACTAGTCCAGTTATGCTGTGGTTAGCAGAAGCCAATTGATTTACAAAGAAAGGAAACGCATTAAAAACTGGTTCTGAATATAAACTGAACTCTCTGCTTTTTAGGTGTCTGCTTGGTTTCATTTTCAAGAAGGAACAAGTATGAGTGAGAGAATTTATATTAAAATTTATAGTTAAGATTATTAAAGCTTCTTCACAGACTGCAGATATTAATATCTAGACTATGGTAGCAGATAATCTCCCAACGGGGAGGGGTGTTTGAACCATGAAATGTCAGTGTTCAGTTGTAGGAAGAATGAACTTAGGGCTTTGCAGATCCATGTTGGAAAGTTTAAGTTCTTACTTGTGAATAAATATAAAATATTAATTATTGAAGGATATTTTAGAGGGAATGTAGTCTGACAGCGGATGGTTGTAAAGCAGCTGCCCCTTGCCTTCAGAGGAAACACGATTATAAAGGAATTGTAGTGGGTAAAGAAAAAATGTATCTAATATATTTTGAAATAAAAATAAATCCTTGGAAATTAGATATGGCTGTCAATACTCTGAGAAAATCTCTAACCAAATTAATGCCATGGTAAGTATATTTGTTGTGGGTTTAGTGGATTTTACATGGGAGGCATGCCTAAGAATTTGTAAACACTATTTATTAAATCTGATGGAGGGGAAAATTTAACCATATGGTGGTAAAGCATGGAGGGAGCATGCTCTGGCATGCAGAGCATTTCATTAGCAAAGTTACTGCTCTCCCAAAGCACACTCACCTCCAAGACTGGTGTCAGGGAGAATGTAATTCCTCTCGTAGATGGATTGGTAAAGTTAGAAAATGGGTTAACGGCTGAGATTGAAAAGGAGGTGACAGTTGAAGGTTCCCACTGGGAAGGAGGGCAAGGAGAGGTGGTGGCAGCCCTGCCCAGCCCACTCGGTGGTCCCAGCACAGTGTGGGGGTCTGGCATGGGCTGTGCGTGGGGTGGGGTATGGAGAGTGTAACCCTCACCCAAACGGTGCCACATTGCTCTGCTGTTTGCAGCCTGTGGGTGCTGCTGGACAGCTGCTCTAAAGAGGGAGAACCCTTGGGAGTGGGCGCTGAAGAAGCTTCATCTGCTCCCCATTGGGAGGATTCCTTGGCTTGGGCCAATCCAGCAAGAAAGTGCTCACACACAGAGCTGAGCTCTCAGATACCTTCTTAGGGCAAAGAGCTTCTAGCTATTTTTTCTGCTCCTCTTCACCTGTCCTATAAGCTTTTCCTGGCCTTTTCTCTCTTGTGCATTTACAAAATCCTGCAGCACTTTTCCATGGATGCCATGGACACATGCAAAGTGTGCAGGGCCTTTCTGTGGATGTGAAAGGAAGAACAGGAGAAAGAGTGCAGTGGAGAGACTGCCCTCAAGACATGTATGTACACAGTGTTACTGCTTAACACTTGTTTCCTCCAGGATTCACCCTCCAGTTCACCTCCTTTCTATTTAACCTGCACTTAACCTTCCTCTTTAACTATCTGCTTGTTTACTGACTTCCAGCTTCTCACCCTTAGTATTCCCTTTAGCAGTTGCTGCTTTTTATTACACCTTGTTTCTTCCTGCAACAGAAGCTCATTCCTTTCCAA
This sequence comes from Sakesphorus luctuosus, assembly GCA_013396695.1. NCBI lineage: Eukaryota > Metazoa > Chordata > Aves > Passeriformes > Thamnophilidae > Sakesphorus > Sakesphorus luctuosus. Next base: position 102,070 of record VWZD01001011.1, on the reverse strand, counting down.
ATGCAGAGAGCAGCCAGTTACTCACTTGAGCTGCTTCTGGTATTGCATAAGAACAGGCTCCTAGAGCTGTTGATGTGATTCCCAAAACCCATGTCCAACTAGTTTCCAGTCTATTATTAGCCACAGAGCCCTTTTTAAATGCAAGGTAACACACACATAGACATGCTTGTGTTGTATTGCAGCTGCATTGTTCAAGGAATCATGCAGCACTCTATCTTTTTACCGGGGGGATACATTAGTCATTTATAGCATTTCCAATAATTGATATTATAAACTTCCATTAGCAGATAATCACAGAGTGGGTAAGATTGGAAGGGACTACAGTGAACACATTGGAATTCAGCTTCTGACTTTTTTATCTATGTTTCCTCCTGAGTTTCCCTGCCTGTACTAAGTGGCAGGGCAAGGCTATGTTCCTAATTGCATTCTGTAATTGCTAATTCACTGTCTAAGTGATGAAGGTAGAAGAGAGAAAGACTGAAATTTAGAGGGACACAGCTTTGCCTAAGGCAGTCTGCTGAAGATGGGGAAGAATGAAGCACTGAATAAAAGAAAATAAAAATTGCAGGTATTAGGAAATTGGCCAATGAAGAGGTCTTGAATTCCAGTTGTAAAAGGAAGGAAAGGGTTTTCATTTTTTCCTAGTTTCAGTGTGCTATCCTGCAGATGAGCTCTGTGTATTATGGTATATTATCAAGTTTGAACAGTAATTCTACATGATTGTTCCTTAAGAATTGCTATTGATGCTTTTGGTTAACTCAACTTTTCACAGCTCCCCTGCTACACAGTGTGTGGCTGTGAGGAGAATACTGAACCATTTTCAGTTTGGCTACTGATTTGAAAACTGTCTCTGTGAATCTGGAGAGACGACAGGAGATGGCCCTTCCATGAAATACTTTGTAAAGATCTAGGAAATACATTAGAAATTGTAATACAATTCCAAAAAATAAAAGTAAAATTCTGAGAGTAGGATTGTTTTCAATCTAGATAAGAGCTTTGGAGGGTTTCTGCAAGTGCCTTGCTGGGGTGGGCACAAATGTGAAGTGAGAAGGGAGGCTTCTTTGGTGCTCTGGGTGGGATGGATGGGCTCAGTGTCATTGCTGGTGCTGGAAGGAGAAGAGATCATATGGTTGTTTACTGAAAGTGAGACTTTTATTATGAGTAATACTGGTTGTTCCCACCAGCAGGTCAAGCCAAACCTTGGGTTGACTAAGACTGTGTTGGTCAAGCCAGTTTTCGCATTTCTGGGATTTTTTGGAGCTACAACTTTAACATAAAAATGTCCAAGCACAATCTGACCATATAAAACATGATTATATCATTTTCAAATTCAGATTACAGTAGGATGAAGTGCTTGATCTCATACTTTCTTCATTAATTGCAAATTTAATTTGTAAACAGCTGCATGAGTTAGAAATTCCATCTCCTGTGATGAATACAGACCAATTAAGGTTATAAGTAGAAATAATTTATGGGATATGTCAAAAGCAAAAATAGATTTACATAGAGCTGTATTGATTGAAATGCAATCTCATCAATCTGAAGGATGCTCTGGACAGTATTCAAGGAACCTGGAGATGAAAAAGATGGGAAGACAACACAATAAACTGAACATCTTAATTTGTAAGGTAACTAAAATGTATCACTGAATTGCAGCTGCTATAATAGTTCCCTCCTTTCTCACACAGCTCCACAATACTGACAAATCTAAATATGAAGAAGAAAAATGTCTCTAGAAGGCTGTTATTTTGCTGCCTGAATTGTGTCAAGGAAGTGTAAATATAATCACATTTTATCCTCCAATCTGAAATGGATTTCAGTTGCAGGGATCACAATGTAGCTTGCCTTGATTGATAAAAACTCCCTTGTTCCCATCAGTAATACCATGAGGTAGGGAGGAAGGAGAAAGAGATCCGTTCATGACAGAATTACTAGTCAATTCACTCAAAATCCTGTATCTTTATTTGTGCCAGTGTGCTGATTTAAAGGTAAATGAACAGGATAAATGAACCCAACACAAAAGAGATTATAAGTCAGAGGTACAATTTAATAAAAATATTACAATAAATACAATGACACAAAGAGAAAATGGTTTTAACCCACAAAACCCAGAAGAATAACCCAACACTCTGGGGCACAAACAGAATGATGTTCGTTGGACCCTGTGCTGAGTACCTGTTGGTGCAGATGATGGTTGCAGACTGGTCAAGAGTGGTGGTCAAGGTTCTGCTCCTCCTCTGGATCCAACAAGTGGTTCCTCAAGTCCCCAAGCCCTAAGATTATATCCCTTCAGGTGCAGGTGGGACCCCCCAGTGCCTCCCCCAGGGCAGGGAGTTCCAGAGTGGGGGATGTGACTCTGGGAGTCAGGGGGGATTTTGGAATGGTTGCTGGCCCCTGAGCAGAGCTGAGCCCTCAGGTGGGTGTGGAGGTGCCAAGGACTCCCTGGAGGGGAGTTCTCCCAGCTCCTCTGACAGGCTTCTTTCCCAGCCAGCTCCCAGGTTGAGGGGTCAGGTGTGCCCTGGGCAGCTGCTGGAAATGGTCCGTTGTTAACAGTTGATGAGAAATGGCATAGAGAGTGTTGAATACACAGCTTTGGTTACACCCACACAGTGGTCCTGGTTGCTGAACTAGGACAGCCAGCAAGGGAGAACATGCCTCAAAGGTTTGTGACGAGAACCAGCTCATCTTAACAAAATTCTAAAACTATTTAGATGCAGAGGCCCAAGTGGTGTCACAGGACACACATGGCCACATTATCTCTCTTTGAGTGGCCCATAAGAAGCTTACGGTTTTCTTGGTTTTGTTATGCATAAATTAATTCTGGCTGATACTTCTTGGTGCTTTCAGAAACAGCTGACAGCAGGCTGATAGTGATTCAAAGCACAAGTCATCTCTGGAAGGGATTCTTGCTCCTTCGGTCCACAGCTGACTGCAAGAACCCAAACTCTTCCTCCCTTGCCTACTGCAGCCCTCCAGCAACAACCGTGCTCCCAGAGTGGAAGTGCCTTTCCTGAACCTGGTTGTGTCAGCTGGATACTGCATTGCTCTCAGCTGCTCATCGCACCTCCCCAGGTAGGAACATCAGCCCTGTCCCTCTCACAGCCACATCTATGCCAGCAGCACATCTGCCAGCACTTCCAGTCCGCTGTGGGTACAGGTAGCCCTTCCCTGCTGGCTGCCAGGCTCCCGTGGCTCAGCTGCGTTGCCAGCAGGGCTTGGAGGGCAGGACCACCAAGGGAGAGGCCCAGGCTGCTCCTGAGGGAGCAGTGACATCCCCTGGCAGCACAGCAGTGTGTAAGTGAAGCACAGCCCGTGGGGGTCTCAGCTCAAGGCTGTACTGCTGCAGAAAGGTTGTTCCTCCAGACTGGCTCCTCATCAGCAGAAATGTGTCCTCACAGCCCCCACTCCTTAGCAGGACATGAGACACTTGTGGGCTGTGCAGAACCAGTGCAGTGGCCAAAGCAAACTGGGTGGGCTTTGGCCTCTTTGTCCACTTAGTTGATTTATGTGATTTATGCAGCTGGAAGCGGTGTGACTGATAGTTCAGCAGAACCGTGGAGGGAACATGATGAGAGAAGTTGCTGGTGCCATCTGTAGCCTTGCCTGGGCTCCTCCATGAGTAGCCATGTCATTGGGTCAGCATTTGGTGAAGGAGCAGCTGGTGCTTGACACATCTGCAACTTTAGAAACTTAGGTGAGTCCATACAGTGCCTTATGGATTGTAAATTAAATTCCAGACTGGAGCTGTCTCCCAGTTTTCTCTCATCCCAGTTCTTCAGCAAATGAATTCCTAACCTGGTCACCTGTCCAAACAATTTAATGTTATCTTGCCCTTCCTGCTCACAGAGCTCCATCCACTTTCCCCGCCTTCCCCAAGCGTGACTTTGCAGTAGCTGGCAGAGCAGTGTGGCTGAGGTTGAGGGCTTGGTAGCCAGCCAAAAATGACGCATGTAGAGACTCCTCTCCACAGCTGTATCCTTTTCAAAGTGATGTTTGTAGCAGAGAGCTACAAAAGTGCTATTATGTTGTCTTGAGTGGCTATGTGGGTTGCATTCTAAGAGCAGGGATTAAATTTTGCCATCACTGCCCATGAGCAATTTGCCATTGTGCAGCAAGAAGCTTTCAAAGCAGGTTATTATTGCTGTCTGCATGGCATGAAACCTGAAACAGGACTCCCAACCTTGGGGAAAAAAAAAAAAGATAATCCCTTTCCCTCTATTGTTGGCATTATTATCATGGAAGTCAGAGAATTGCAGCCCCCCTTCTCCTCTGCTAATGATCCTGTGCACAGCGTTGTTGCTATGTTTGCTTCTGCTGTGCCTTGGATAATGCTGGGATGGATATGGCTGTTCCCACTGAACAGTTCCAGCTGATGGAAGGCCTTGCCTGCCCAGAGATCCCCATCTGTGTACAAATGAGTGGTGACAGGCACTTCTGGGGACGGGAAGTAAACCAGCAGGTTACAGTGAACAAAGAAAGTGACAACTCCCTTAGAGGTGTATTTATTTTTATTATATTAGATGCCAGACATATTAGTGACAGAGAATGGGGGTTTGGAATAGAAATTTCTAAAGAAAGATACTTATTACCAAGGGCTGTTTCTTCCATTATTGTTTTCAAGACAGAGCCAAAATTTTAACAGCTCAAGATGCTTTGAATTAAAGCAAACTCTACTCATTTCCTTTTCTCATCCCATTCCATCTCTCCCCCTGGTCACAATCCAGATCACAGAAATGCTTGCCACTACCTCTCAAAGTAGTCAGGCTCCTTTTCAGACAGGCAAAAAAGTTACACATGGCTGCACATTGTACTGAGAAGACACTACCATGTGTTTGCACTTTTCTGTTATTCCATTTTTCTCTTCACTGTTCACAATACTCCTAATTAACCCCAAATTTCAATCCTTTTCCACAGTATATAAGAATCCAGTTCATATTCAGTTGACTCTCACAGAATAACTTCATATCTGTATTAAGTATCAGCTTGATACCATTAAAATGAGTTTCAGTAATTTTTTTTCTTCAGTTTCATAGTGAAGGAGGAGTTGGCACTTTGCAAAACAAGTGGCAATAGAAATAAGGTGGCAGCTGTAAGTCTCCTATCTTATCTCAGAGGAACCCTTTCCTCTCAGGCTTCTGGTATGAAGACCCCAAAATCCCAGAGGAATTCCTGGGAAGATCTGAAGAAGGCTGTCTATGTGGATGAAAAATTGCCCCAGAATCAGAGTGACTTTTCTTCACTTTTTCTCTGGATCTGTATTCATTCTAACTTATAAGAAGTCCTCTTTGACAGAATAAAATTTGCCATTATTTCCTTTAAGGATTCATATAAATCTCCTTTTCAAAAGAAAAGGCTAAAAATTCAAGGCCTAGGGACAAAATCACCTTCCTAAAAGAAAATGTCCAGACACAGAAAGAAGTCCAGGGAAGAGTTGATTCTATTGCTCCTGATTTTCCCTGCTGTTGATCCAATGGTACTGGGAGCAGTGTAAGAGTCAAAGTGGTCATTGTATCCCTGAACATCATAGGGGATGAGATTCAAGGCATCACTCTGCCCAAGGATATGTCAAGGCTTCTAGACTGGGATCCTGCTAACCTAGTCCATCATCCTCGGTTTGTGAGTCAGGAAGTGCGAAGTCCAGTTCCCCCTGGATACCCCTCTTTCAGTTCACTGTCCAAGCTTTGGCTGAAGCTTTTCCATGGGTGAGGCCTTTTCTGCCTGCATTGCCCAATGAACTCACAGAACAGGCTTTCCTTTCAGCACCTTGATGTGATGTTGGCGAGGGCCACAAAAAAAATTCAAGAAATTAATTTTCTCTAGGGGTTCTGCCTCTCTGTGAACTCATCTTTAACTGGGCCAGTGGTTCCAGCACATGCTGGGGGAGGGAAGATGCACACCCAGCCATGCCCCACATGGGCACCTCTGCGGCATTTCCATAGGAAGCAAAACTACAGCAATGTCAGATTGGACTGACCTGCTGTTTGAGGAGGTTATGGAATTTAATTAGCACTCAAAGTAGCACTTGGCGATCTTGGGACACAAAAGTGCGATTGAAGTATCTTTCTTTCCATGCTAGTAAAATCTGCCTGAAAATGAAATAACCATATGGCTCTTCTGGTCAGCATTTGTTGGAGCAGAATGATAATGATGGAGGAGGGAAATATATTGGTGCTGTTCCCTTTCTGCTCAGGCTTGGGGCTGTCAGTCTGGTGCTGTGTCCTGTCAGCTTCCCTGCGGGGGAGCGTTACCAGCCCCACAAGCAGGTCCATTCAGACCAAGCACTGTGATCACTCAGTAAGTGCTCAGGAAGGAGCTTTGTGCTGCAGTTTCACATGTAGGAATGAAAGAATCCTCTTTCCCTGCCTCCCCCAAGGCCCCTCATTTCCGACAGACAGGCTCTCATTACGCCATTGCGCAGCTGCTGCCAGGCGCGAGGGCTGTTAGTGCTGCTGCCTGCTTTGGAGAGAGGAGCTGGAATAATCTTCTTTGTGTCCCTTGCTGGAGATAAGAGACAGATATGAGTTGGAGGGCATGTAAATTGAATGAACATATTGCAGTTGCTGGACACAGCTCTGGTGGGTCTGCCTTGGCTCCGCTGCTAATGGACACAGCCCACCCTCCCAGCGACACTGTGCCATGTGTCCCTGCTTCTTGTCCCTGGAAACAGGCTGTGGCTGCACAGGATAGCACAGGAGATTTCAGTGGGTTTTCCATCATAAATTTTTCTTTCTTTACCTTTTTCCCCTCTTCCCTGCCTGTGAGCAGATGAAACATGCACTTAATTTTCAGGAAAGTGACTGCTGTGGTAGCAGCTGTGGGAAATCAAATGCACAGCAGGCCCCCATAATTCACAATAATTTTGTGTAGCAGTTTCTGATGATGTGATATCAGGTGAAAATTATCCCTGCTACTTTCTCATGTGCCACATCTTTGAACTCCAGCCTGCTTTTCCATTGGCATGTGTGCCTAAGGCTACCAGATTATTGACAGGGGAGAAGAAGTAATATCATAGATTTAGTTCTTAAATCTTCTTGTAAACGTATTGCTGGGGTTGCACACAGGGTGCTGTTGGAGCCTCAGCAGCAGAGACCATTGTTGTTAGCCCTTTAATCCCCACTGTTTGTATTTATAGACTCCTTTGCTAAGAAGCATCCATTTTTATCTATTATATTTACCCACAAATGTGATAGTTACTTCTGACAAGATAAAAATGATAATGCTATCTCTGTGTCACAGGATTTTATTTCAAATGAAAGATCTAACGGAGCATATCATGTTTGATTATTGCTCTAAGATCAATTGTTAGTATCTGAGGAGATGCATCCTCCCTTCCTTTTCTCCTTTCAGGCTGTGTGGCTGGAGCTTGGCTTGGGGCATGGGAGAGAATGCACATGGCTCCAGTGGAATGTACGACTTAGCACAGGCAGTGTAGCCCCTCTTTCTAAAAGATTCTGGAAAATTGGCTTGGAAAAGTGAGTCCAGAATGCCTATTCCCCATCAGCCAGTGTAGACTTAGAAGACATGAGACCCAAAGCTCCACATCTCCTCAACAGGAAGGGAAAAGCCTCCAAGAATCATTTAGCCCAGGAGGTGCTTTGGAGCATGTTCTGATGAAAGCAGAGAAGCCCTAAGGCTTCTTTAAGGGCCCAAAGCCCTAGAGGGCCAAATGGATGTGCAGTTTCTTGACATCACACCGAAGGGTCATTTGCCTACTGTTGGCAGGACAGCAAGATCCTGGGATCAGAGTGTGCATGTGTGCTGTAACATCAGATTCCTGGGGGAGGTGGGCTCAAGAAGGGCAGGAACATGGGACTGTTGTTACAGAAGGTGTAGGTGAAGGGTGAAACATATTGCAATTTCAGACATCATTTCCACTTCTATGTATCAAATGGGGCTGTTACAGCAATGGTATAAAAGAACAGGTAAATATTGATGATGATTCTGCTCAGTGGAGCATTGTGTAAACCAAGAGTACTCCCTGAATCTGGAATACTTAATGTAATCAGCTGGAATGTAATGCACAATATGTACAGCCTTGTTAAGCCTGTGCATTTAATCACTGCTCTCGAAGGGCTGTTACCTGCAATAACACTATACAAAGTCTAAAGTGGGGAACAAAAACTCTATTTCCCAAGGCAACAGCACAAAATTCCTTAGATGATTTTGTTCCCTGGTTTCAAAACACACTCGGAAATAAGGTTGCCCTAAGACTACATATTTAATTTGCAAATGAAAGTACTAAATACTATTTGATCTGTTATTCCTGATTTAGGTACTATTGGGAAGCCATCATAAATATCAACTTAGGAAATAACAAAAAAAGTCACTAATTTGCAGACACAGGGGAGTTCTTGCTCCTTTTACAATTAATTCAAATTATCAGTCAAAGATTGCCCCATTAATACACTTTTTTCCTACTTTTCTTCTGTTAAAGAAATTCCCTTCCTACCAGGATCTTCTGACAACCCTAGCAGATCATACAACGCTACCATGAGCAACACTAATAGTGAGTACAAAATAGGCCAAATTAGAGGAAATAGTGCATTTGAAGTTTTAAGCTAAAGATCAATGATCAATGGAGTCTAGAAAAAAAGGACATCACCAGTGCACTTGTGATCTGCTGCTCGGAAAGGGAGATATCCCCCTGACACATCAAATGTGTCATCAGTTTCTGCAGTGGCAGGGTTATAACAGCTGATGTGTCCTGTTAGTAGAGACATGGATGATAAACAGAGTGGTACCAAGTTCAGCCAGCACTGACAAAATGAACACAGCCTGAATATGCAGAAGCCTGTTAACTTGTGGCTTGCTGTACACAGATGGCAATAGACACAGCTCCAATGGTTAGACCCAGCTATTACCCATGGATTCTGGCCCCTGGCAGATTTATCCAGGGACTCAGTCGCAGTCAGTGTAAGGCAGGGGAATAAGCCCCAGGAGCACCTGGCAAGCTCAAGCCAGTGTTGAGGGGTAGAGCAGAGGGAGGCACCTCTGCTGGCTGTGAAGGTGCTGCTACCCCCACATAGTCCACTGGATGAACTGATTTGGTCTTATATTTCTTTTTCTGGATAGGGGCAACTTCCATAGGCTTGGACTGTTCTCCTGGTTTAGCAACATCCTACGTCACTGTGACATCAGGGGTTTTGCTCTCTTCCCCCTTCACTGTGATGTCAGGGGTTTGACTCTCTTCCCCCTGCTCTGGGCTGGGCTTCTGAGTGCATTCTCAAAAAGCCCTGGCCCTATCTCCAAACAGAAGGCAAGCCATGATGACCCAAACCTGCAGACAAAACACAAAAAGCAACATGTCTCTGGCATTTAAAGAGAATTTAAGCTTCTCAGAGCCGTTGTAGCAAACCTGAAGGGGGAGTGGATGAAGGGTTGGGAGAAAATACTCCCCCATGTTCCTTCCCAAGGGTCAGTACCATTATCATTAAACCCCCAAACGTAACAGCTTAGGTTAGGGCAGCATTACAACCTTGAGAACACAATCCAAACAAGACCCACAGGTGCTGAATTCATAACACCATAAATCCAAAGTAAGAACTCGATAATAATTGCAGCTATTTGAGTTTTACTCATTGATGTGTTGATGAGACTAAAACTTGCTGTGCCTTTTGGCATGAATTTGTACCAACACAAAGCAAATATATTGTACAGGATGGTCCTGATGGACCTCAAAACACATGGTGACACAAGAACTGTTATCCTTCTTTGCTCAAGCCTCACAGCTGGGTGCCAATTAATGTACTAGTTTAAGGGAAACAAATTGTTCACCCAGACCGGAGGAGGGGATTCTTCCTCAATAATCACATCACCCCTTATTAAATTTAAAAGAACTTTAATTAGAAAATGTATAGAAGAAGGATAACTGTTCTCAACTATTATATATATAGATATAACTATAAACACACTAGAGCAAACTACTCCCCCAGCACCAAAAAAACCAATCCCCCAAAACTGTAGGTTCCTCCTGGTGCAATTATATTTATGGACAGTATCAGTGTCACACCTTGGCTGGCTGCAAGGTGAATTAGTCTTTTTCCAGAGAGGCAGAGACAAGGGGAGTCTGTATGACTCATGTGGGGGCAGGCTGAAGCCTTTTCCATGGGGAAGAGCATCTTCTCCTTGTCCTTTGTTCAAAGAAGGAAACGCTGGAAGATGAGAAGTGGTGGTAGTTCCCAGAAATCTCCTTGCAGTCAGTCAGTCCCCAGGAAAAAAGGTCTGCAGCTTATCCTGAAGCAGCTGTGACCCTCCTCTCCCTCTGTCTCTCTTTGAAGATCAAGGTGGCCAGAGATGGAGAGGGGAAGGTGAAGACAAGAGACAGAAGGCACTTCCTCCAAGGTGCTCTCACCAGCTCAGGAAATGGTGGCTTCTCATCCCAGCAGCTGCCCCAAACATAGTGAAGCAGCACGCAGGAAAGCTTCTCCCCCTCCCAGGTACTGAGGGTCTGTTCCGCACCTCTGCTCCACCGTTAAGTTGGAATCCAGAGTCATCAACCACTCCTTTGTTCTCAGTCCTGGCACTTCAACTCCCCAAATCTTTGTGTTTGTGAGGAGAGAAAAATTCACTGAAGGACCCCTCCCCACACCACCTTGGTTTGAACCTTTAACAACCTGCCTTTTCCCCCAGCCCTACTGAGAGAAGTTGGCTGTATGTGGGGTGTTTGTAGAGTGTATTTCTGAATTTAGGCAGGGGCTGGGGAAGGTTTGCTGCTTGCCTGAACTCTGGGCACTTTTTGGACACTTTGTTGTGTATTGAAACTCCATAACCCCAAAATCAAGGACATTCCTAAAGTGTGGGTTAAACCAGGGAACAACACAGGCTCCACAGCTACATGGGCTGCTTTCCTTGCTTATGGCTTGGCAAGACCAGTAATGAATCTTTTTTCAATAACAAAAACCCCACTGAACAACCTACCGCAGCTGACAAGGATTTAGTGGCTAAGTAACAGCCCCCACCTGCCCACATTCTGTATTTTCTGAGTGCCTTCATCTGAGTGTATGACCCAGAGCCTGTTTTTACTTACTACACTAGTGATTAATAAAGACAAGGATGAGAAGGGAGAAGGCCATATACTATAATGAAAACTCAAGAGGTCCCCACAAAACTACACCAGCTGCATTTTCATTTCCACTGGTGCTGCTAAACACCACACATAGGAAGAAGAACAAACAGCTAGAGAACTACAGCCCCATCATGCTGAAAATAAAGCCTGTGGAATAATCCTGAGCATGCCTTTATTTAACTGCCATAGCTCTAATTCCTTGCATGCAGGCAGACACCGTAAGCATGGCTCAGCACTGACTCATCACATCAGATCCTTGTACCAGGCAAAGACCTTAAATGAAAGTGAAAATCCATCAATTTTTTTATCTCTGCTAAGAGCATGGCAATGGGCATGCAAAGGTTTATAACCAGCCTCTGGGCTGCAACTGGTCTCTAAAGGAAGGTTTTTGAAGAGCTGAGCCAGTATGTTCATCCAGAGATAAATGCAAATGTAACACTACATCACCAGTGCAGGAGGAAATGAGTTCATAGCGAGGTGAAACTGCTCCCCCTCGAACCACTGATCCTCAGCCCTCTTTTCAGGTGTTGCTAAATGTAATCTCTCCCACTCCTGGGCAAAAAACCTGAAAAAGGGCAAGGGACTGATCCAAATCCAGGTTGTTCTTACACTGATTTGGGGCCCTGTGATTTGTGAGCAGTGAACCCCTCTCTGTTGTTGTACAGGTGCCTGTGACAGCACCTCTATTCTTCAGCTGCTGGTAAAGAACTGGGTTTGTTCAGCCCTGTTAACACCAACCCATAGGCCTCTAACACCATCCAAGAGCATGAGCCTTTTCAGGAAGATATTTTACTGTCTGAGATACAATAGCTCCACTCTTTCATCAAAAAATTCCCTTCCCCGAGCAAATCCACCACCAAACCACACAGACCCCGAACACAATCAGCCCATGAGCTGCCATGACCCAAATTTACAGCACTGGGGCTGGAGAAGTGGGAGGGAAGTGTCCTGCCCACACCTGGGCATGTGCTGGGAAAGGTAGGACCAGACGGGGCTTTGTTTTCTTTCCAGGCAAAATTAAAGAGATACATTTAGGAAGAAGAAGCTCTAGGATAAAAAAAAAAGAAAATAATCCAGAAATGGAGGGGAGGGGAGAATATAAAATGCAGTGGATTTAATCAGGAAAAGCAATTTAGTGGCAGTTTTCTGCATAATTCTGCTGAAGAAATAAATTATGCAGAAGAATGTGCTTTTCTCCTGAGGCTAAAAAAAGAACAAGTGGGGCTCAGGGAAATGCCTGGGACTTACATGTGTTTGCTATTTAGCTGCATTTTTTTGACAAGTCCTTGTATGTTGAATCGTTTATCCTGTAAACTCCTGGTCTGAAATGGACTCCTGACAGGAGTGCATTTGAGAGGAGTGTCCTCTCAAATGGGAGAAGTTAGTGTTCTCTTCTGTGGTGTGGCAGTATCTCAGAAAAGCCTTTCTCTTGTTTCCAGGGCCCTTCCCAGCTGTGATGGGGCATCTCTGCCTGGCTCCCACTGGTCCTTCTCCAATCCCAACCTGCTCAGTTGGGTAGGTGTGACTATTCTTTGCGTTAACTTGCAGGATATGGGAACTCTGTTAAAAGGAGATGAAAATTGAGGCAAGGTTGGCTTTCCTTTGTTATGCTAAAGGAAAACAAATGATGCAGTTTTTATTTCTTGAATGTTTTGTGCAGCAGTTTCCAAATTCATGACATGAAGCAGTGCTTTTCCAGAAAAGTAAAAAAATCCAGGCTCAGAACACTGAAACTTTGGATTCCTTAATGGGAAGAACCTAAATTTTAAAATTACTTATTTTCCATTGCAATGCCTCGGTTCAGAACTTTGGAGCTCAAAGCACTTAGTTGTATTGGAAAGCTTTTATTCTAAGCTTTACAATATTAATTTAGAAATCCTTGAATACAAGAGGATCCTCATGAACCACCCTATCAAAATTTTCTCTATTTTGGTTGATTAAACATGAGTACAAAACTTGTGCATAGGGTGAATTTTGTAGGGAAGAAGAATATATTGAGAGGCAAACCACAGACTTTATCCGCCATCTTGGAGTTTTCTTAGTATAGATCCAGCTTCAGATGATTACTGAGTCCCTTCTGCTTTGTCCCAGGTGGTGTTTAGGAACTAGTTTTCAGCAGGAGCTGTTCATCCAGCTGACACCCTGCACAAGCTGGGGCTTGAGGGAAGAGGTGGCACCTGGAGATAAGAGGCACCGAGGAGGACATCAGGACAGGAATGAAGATGAGCCCTGAGGCTCTGGAGTGCAAAGGTGTCTGGCTGAGGTGAAACTGGATTTCCTGTAAGGAGTTTCTTCCCTTAAGGCATTCCTTCCCTGGAGCTTGTCTGGGAGCCCCAATAATGGTCTGGGGCTCTATTACCACCTGCAGAGGATGAGTCCCACCACTTTTAGAGGGTCCATTCCCCATGTCCTCCTTTGTGCCAACATCTCACAAGTAGTTCTCCATGGCTGACATTGCTTTGGAGTCTGCTAAGGAAATGGATAACAGGCACCTTCAGTACACTGGAGAGGAGCAATGCTCCTGAGTCTGGAAACTTAAACCCTGTCTGAAGCTTTCAACAATGAGCAGGAGATTCTCAGAAAGATGTTTGCTGGTGTCTCCTGTGGTGTTTGGAGGAGAACAAGAGATGGACAGACACGGATGGGAGTGCAGCAAGGAATTTGGATCCCATTTCCACCAGTTAATTCAAAACTTTGGGCAGGTCCCTCCATTTCTGGGAAGGATGTAATGATACTCTGGAAAAGCAATAGCCCAAGGACATGCAATACTGCCAAGGTAATTGGCATTTACAACACATTCCTCACACCACAGGTGCTGTGGAAGATCCTAAACATCATTTTATGTTTGTGGCTACACTGGTGATGTTTTCTGTGGTCAGGGGCTAATTGAAATGGTTGTGATTGTGAGGAGATATGTATAAGTATGGCCAAGCTTCACAAACTAAGATTTGGGAAGGGCTGTACCCACGTAGGTGTTCCCTTCCAGCCTGTGCAGTGATTTTTTAGGTGAGGCACAGCCTGCACAGAACTGGCCCCACCCTTTTACTCCTGAGGTTCATCTGCCATGGCTGAGCTAGCCTGGACAGAGACAGCAAAGTCCTCAGGACTAGAACCTACAGCTCCAGGTATAGTACTCCCAGGAGGTCTCCCATCCAAGTACTAACCAGGGCTGACCCTGCTCAGCTTCTGAAATCTGATGGGATTGGGCATCAGGGTGGCATTGAACTGCCTGAAGAGATATATAATTTAATTTAATTCCCTGTTTACTGTGAATTTGATTTGGTGATGCCTCGCAACTGCTTTATGATGAAGAAGACATGCATGATTACAGTTCATAGGCATTTCAGAGCTGGAGAAATGAATACTTTTTCTTGGTGATATTTCTGTGGAAACCATAATGTACATGCTGCCTTCCCACCCTGATGGCTGCAGTTTTGAAGAAAACTGTGTGCTGCAGTGAAATCTCACTATTTCTAACCATGAAAGAGCTGTGTTTCCCACAGCAGGTGACTAATTTTGATTTCTCATTCTGTATCTGTGTATAGTGACTGATCATGAACGATGTATAAAGTGCAACCGGGATGAATGGCAACGCAGTGGAGACTGGCCTGTCACTGGAATAATAGCCTGGTTTTGGAGCATGGAGCATGTAAGAGACAAAAACCTTTTCTGTTTAAAACTGGACCTCTGTTCTGTGAAGAAGAGTTTATGCTCCTTCTTCATATATAATGAATGTACTCCCAACTCAAGGTTGGAACTAGATGATCTTTAAGGTCACTTCCAACCCACTGGAATTCTATAAAAACTGAAGAAATGCATATAAAATCATTGAGTGAAAATCAGTATTTTCTAAAGCCAAAGTGAAAAATAAATTTAAAAAATTCCTTTTTTTTTTTTTTTGTTTATGTGGAGATTTTGAAATGTCAGATCCAATGCTCCATGTCCAAAGAGTCTGTCCCCATTCTTGGGCAAATCACCTGGTTTGCAGGCTTGTGTGTCTTTAGTTCAAGTAATGAAGATCACTTTTACACATCAATTACAACACGGAAAGGAGTTCTGTGACAGGTGAATACGCTCAAGTTCATTTGCTTTGGCAGGGCAGTGAGAGCTGTTGGCTGTGCCCATCACTGTGGGTCTGACAGGAAATGGTGTTCCATGACTGTGTTCTGCTGCAGAGGCTCTGGAAGGGCTTTTCTGGGGGCAGTGCCTCAAGTCAAGTACTTTCTGCTAGTGGGGAGGTGCACAAAGACCTGATTGGTGCTGAATCAGCTCACTTTTAGGGCAATTTTCCCCTTGTCCTTCCCCCATCCCCAGCCTGGTTGATTTGCCTAATGGAAGCTGACAGTAAACCTCAGCCCTGATTGTCAGATCTCTCTAGAATCCTCAAGGGAAAGAGAGGAAGGCAGACAGACATATGAGGAACAAAAATAGCACATATAATGAGCTCCCTTATTTAGCCAAACTGCTTTTTTAATAACCTTCCTCTTCATTCTCTCCCTTATACAGACAGACACACTGAACAGGTGGCAGCTTCAAACAATAGAAGCTGCTTCGGATGTTGGGATGGCCAGGAAATAGATGGATGCCAATGCTGGCCCCTGAGTTATTGCTTGGTCCCTCTGTGGAGATACAGCTTGGAAAAGCCATTTGGGAACAGTCTGAAAAGTGCTCTATTCCTTCTTAGTACTTTTTAAACTCATCTAAACCCTCACCTCAGACACAGGAGTCTCGCTTGATTCAAACTGCACTCAACACGGTGTCCCTCTGGCACTCTGATGTGAGCTTTGGGCAGTAGGGCCAGTTCAGGGAAGTCTGTGCTGTTTACATTCAGACAGGGAAAATGTTTTTTCCCCCAAAGAAACCTGAAAACTATCTTTAAAGCAGGAAAAAAGGTTCAGACAAGGCATGTAGAGGAAGTTATTCTTCATACGCTCTTTAGAAGCTGGACATCACAGTCTTTGCTTTCATGCCTGAGACAGTCTGTGTGTGATGTGATATTCTACAAAATAGTCTCCTGGAGGTGGGTTGTGGATTTTTAACTGTTCCAGGACTGTAGCTGACAAGCAGAAAAAAGAAAGCTTCCTTATTGACTTTTCAAGAAAAACACAACAAAAAATAAGATGGAAAGTAGGACAGTGTTAAATAGATTGTCAGAAAATACGATGGATGATACATGAGTTTGATTTATTTCAGTATATATCTATTCTGCCTCACAGTCCTTGGAGAAGACAGAAGTTTCACAAATAACCCAGCACTAGAGGTGATAAGCTGTACTTTCATCATCACCCCCCTATTAAGAAGGCTCCCTTTACTTTACTCTTCACTTGCTCTGGAGTCTTATTTTATGGTAACCAGAGGACAAGACATCATCTGAAGCATTTTTGTCTAGAGAAGTCTTAACAGTACAAAGTACTTGTCCAGTGGAGAAATGCAGCTTCTTCAGGGGCCAAACTAACTGGCACCAGACAAGTGTTTAGGCTTCCACTGGTGCAGCAACTGGCTGTGAAGCAGTATTTCAGCAGGTATTATTTTGCTGTTACCACAAGTAGGCTTATTTAATTGTCAGTTTTGCTTAAAACAAAGAAGGACTTAAAAGGGAAAGTGAATTTGTCTATTAATTATCTAAATACTTTCAAATGAGACTGATCTTAAGAAGCAAGTTGTGTTTTAACCCTCAGTTTTTCAGCTCCTAAATAACACTGCCAACTTTGGCTGTACATGAGAGATAAATAATATCTGACTGTTATCAAATGTTAGACAGCCCCAAATCAATTCCAGTGAGTTGTCTGGGTAAGGGGAACACAGAGGTGAGGTATAGTACATTTTATGTTGAAATTTAAATGCATTTACAGTATTTGTCTCATATTTGTCTTTATTCCAAAACTGTATTATCTTTACTTTTGTGGATTCATGTTGCTTTCCAGTGCTTTTAGACTGTAAATTTAACCCCAGATAGATGTTCTGTGTTAAGTATATCAAATCAGCTCCTTCTGAATAGGAGCTAGATACTCTGTTCTGCTATGCTTTTGAAGTAAGGTACCCAACTCAAAAATAGGCTGGGGTGAAACAAAATGCCATTTTGAAAGTGTTTCTATGCCTTTATGAGAGAGCAATTTACCCACCTCACAAGAGCTGTTATTACTTAGAATAGGTGTATGTGCAGATGATGTGGAATTTTCTGCTGCATTGGGTCTGTGCTGTTTTGTGCTTTGGGAAGCTTGTCTTAGTCATTCATCAGCCCAGGCTTGGGTAGAATGCCCAAAACAGTAGGGCTTTTCACAGCCCTTTCATATCTCCCTTTTTTGTAACTTTTTTTTTTTTTAAAGAGATTTTTCCTTCTCTGTCCTTTTCTGCCTACTCTGCTTCCCTGTTCTGTTCACTGTCTTCCCTTCTGGTCAGTCCTGCGCATGGGAAATTATAAAATAGCTCCTTAGCTACTTCACCAGTCAAGTTCTGCCTTTTTTCCATCAAAATTAAACTTTCTTGTTGCTGTGATACGTAAAAAAAAGACAACCCCACCAGCCTCAGGTGAGCAGAGTGCACATAAGAGCTTCCCATCTTTTTGCATTGCTTTACCACCTGCTGTTTTTATTGACAACTCTTGTAAGTTTGTTATTGAAAGTGGAAGAATATAGCTCCGTTTGTTTAGCTGAAGCGAAGAGGAAAGCCCTTCTCAACTTCTTAGCTTGTGTTAGCTCTTCTCATCCTCTTCGCCTGCATGTTGTTTCAGTCCTTGTCAAATCCATTACACCCTGGGAGATGCTCCATTTTAAAGGGCCTGAACGCATTGCTCTGTACTGATCTGGGAGATATAATTACTAGAACAAATGTCACCCATGTAATCTCCTTTAAAGAGCAGGAATCTATCTGTAAGTCACTGCTGTGGCCCAGTAGGGATGATTTTATTGCAGAATATTGAGAGGAAAAACCTCCTTTGGGATCCAGAAAATAAACAAATATCAAATTTGATTGTTACCTCCTTTCAAAAGTTGACACAAAGACTGATGGTTAATAAGCATCTGTTCTTAATTCGCATTGCAAAATTTTTTAGCACAAACTTCAGGCAGCCATCAAAATAGTCAGTTCATTATTTTGTTAGTTTTCCTTTTTCCTATTGTCTACCCATGGGAGAGAAACTATCTGTCAATAAAGGAATAGTGAGAGACTCTGCTGGAGGACAGCAAGATAACAGATTGCAGTAGGTATCCTCAGTTCCCTGGTAGGTGCCAGGTTAGTGCCTCACACCAGCTCAGGAAGGCGATGGACAATTTATCTGTACTAGAAAAATCTCCATTTGTTTCTTATTTTTTAATAGCAGTATATTTACACACACACAAAGTGAATTTCAAATTCAAAAGATGGGCAAGATTATAAAGACAAAACAGGCTGCTAAAGGAAGCCAAGAAGCTATTGTCTTTGATTTATGGATTTGTTCCAGGCTGAGAAGCTCAGAGCATTCTTCGATAGGAGCCATAAGTGATTAGAAAGTAATGAACTATAGAGAAGGGTCAGAAAATGTTGAGATTAGATCTTCATGACTGAACAGGTTGTGAAGATGAACCCATCTGCATGAAATGTTGACTCCATGTCATCTTCGCAAAACTGTTGATTTATTCTTGTTATCGTTATATTTTGCTTCTGAAGAGTAATATAGGAAGAATGAAGTAGCCAAATATAGGGACATTGTCACTTTATGTTTCATTAGCTTCTATATGTTTCTGGTTTACTTAAAATTTGTGCAGATGACCACTTTTTTCCTTGCTCACCTTCTCAGGGATTCATGTTTAAAAGAAGATTCATAAAACATTTCTAAATGGAGAAAAAAAATTCTTAGGTTAAATTCAAGGTTTCTTTTGATCTCCCAGAGATTTAACCATTGAAAACTCTCTGTAAAAGGGAAAACCATTATTTCTACATTACACCAAAGAAATAGTATTGCAGGTCTCAAAAGCCTTCAGATTTTTACGCTTGTCAGGTATAGAAGATCTCATATTAAAATCTGGTTTTGTTTATTCCAATATCTGCACAGTTTAAAGTTTCTTATCCCACTTGTAATTCTATCAACAGGGTTTCAAGCAAAGGTGGTTCTTAGTAGCAGTAACAGTCTTATCACAGTGATGATCTTGGGATAGAAGTGAAGCAGGATTAGAAGTAGTGCCTTTCAGCTAACCCTCTGCTGCACTTCTCTATCAAAAGATAATGCCAAGCAGCCTGTGATGTCTTGGATTGTAATTCTCTGTGATTAATACATGGAAACTCAAGCAGTTACCTTGGGGCGTGGAGTTAAATGTTACATATTGTCATCAGAAGGCACTGCCCAAATCCTCATTAGATTTCTTTTATTTTTAACCAAGAATAGACGAAGAAGAATTATTTTCCCCATTTTCTATTGGGGACACAGTTATGCTGCAGTGTACTTACTCTTTACTCAGGAAATTTGTACAGGAGAAAGCAGCTGGGCCTAGACTGCCTTAAAATCAGTGTGATTGCCCCAAGGCCATCTTCTGGTGTTTTGATTTCTGCTATTATTTTAAGCACTATTCATAAAAATTTCTTAGGGCATTACAAAATTACTTAGGACACCTAATTTGGGTAACTTTGGTGCAATTAGGATGCTTTGACAACCTCAGCATATCTGCAGCACATGTTAATACAATGGTTTTTGTAGGAGTTGGGTGAAGAACAGTATAGTAAATTAATGAATATTTCAGAGGTCTTTTGCAATATCTTATTCCATCTTTGTGAAATCCTTAGACTAGTAAAAGAGTGAAATTTTTCTTTTGGTCAGAGACCGACTTCTGTTACATGACAAACTCACTGATCCCTTTGCAACTGTATATTCAGCAGTTGTTTAGCAGATTCTGATGCTGGACAGCCAGACAACATCCTCATGGATTGACTAGAAGAACCCTGTTTGTTGTATTAAGAAGTCTTCAACCTCATAGTCCTTGAAATGATTTGTAAAAACGATTCTCCTCTTCTAGTCTCAAACCCAGGACTCTCAGAAACACCCCTTGTTTTCTTTGGCATGCAATACTTTGTGCTTGGCAGGTCTTCTTTCAGCCTTTCAACTTGACTTTGATCCAGCTGCAAAGAGCAGTGCATGTTCTTTCCCAGGCAGGACTGGTATCCATCTGTTTAAATAGGAAAAGACTATGTCTATTGTTAATTGAAAGAGCTATGAAGTGAGAGTTTATGGTTTTCTTGTTTCTACTTGAAAAGTGAAATGGCTCCATTTCTCTGGCCATATCCACTCATGTACATGTGATTTCCCTCTGTCATGTGATCATTCAGATGAGCTGAATGCAAACACAGGTTTGCTGTTTGCCATTCCCAGGCTCAGAAGATCTGAGCCATCTGTATGGAATATTTATCTTGGTGCTCAGTCAAGTGTCGCAGTGTGTTTGTGCTTCCTGTAGGCAGCTTTGTTCCATCAGATTAAGCTGGAATTCTTTCCAGTTGAGGGATCTTGGTGCAATCAGCTATTATAATTATTTTTCTAATGCTAGCAGTGTGCTGAGAACTTTACTCAGAACAGAGCTCTCTGTGTTCTTCTTATATGGCTGTAAAATTGTCGTGTGGTTTTACAGACCATTTTTGCTTACCAGAATCCAGTAGTGCTTGTGCAGAAGTAATTACTCAAGAGCACTGAATTTTGGCCAATAGATGGAACAGGACATTGGACTAGAGGCATAAAACTTGCCCTAACTCTTGGGCAAAGATACATTGCACAGATTTGGAAGAAACTCGTAGGAATTTTCATCAGCCTAAGTCTGTTAAATCACGGTGAATTGATATGTTTTTTCTGGTTTGTAAAGGATGCTTGAAGACATCAAAAATAGTTTCAGGTATGACTTGCAAATGGATTGACAAAGAAAGAGGTCAGTTTGTGTAATCTTTAAGTTACTTCAAGCCCAGACCAAAAACTCTGTATCCCACAAATTGTTGTCTGTGATCCACTGTTGAAACAGATTGATGACTGGATAAAGTTGAAGAATTCATTTGGAGTCATGATTTTATTTCCCACCCTCAGAGGAGAGCATGGCCTGATTAAGACTGAAATTTGTTTTCTATAAAGTGCTGTGTATGTATTGGGATTTGGTCTCTGGTGATTGAGAACTGCTGTATGAAAGAACCTTCCCCCCCAGCTCCTCAGAAGGCAGCAGAAGTGCTGGCGGGATCCTGTCAGGTAGGGCAAGAAAATCCTTATTTACTATTATTTGGTTTACTTCAGTCTCTGATGAGACATATTAACAACATCACAGTATATCAGCCATCTTTAATCTTTTAAAGCTCCCCTTCCCCATTGGTATAATACAAAAAGCTTTGGTAATTATGCACCAACTCATCTTCAGCTGCACAGCTCTACCTCTCCACCCAGAGCTGCCAGGCTTTCTCCTCCCTCCTTACCCAGCCAAGTTTCCTTTATAAGTCCTTTTAATTGGCTCGTTAGTGTAACCTGAGGCTACCGGTCCTGCTTGGCTGCCTCACTAATGAGGCTCAGCTGCCTTTTCTCAGACCCAGGCAGCCTGGAGAGGGATCTGTAAAACCTGGGCATGCGGATTTTAGAGCTGTTGCCTCCACCCCTGGTAGTCCAACCTCCCTGGCAGCAATGTCACTGGTGGCTTTTGCACAGGCACACATCTCATGCGCTCCTGGTGGGCATTTCTCCCTGTTCAGGCAGGGACTTTATCCCTAAAAACCCATCTGTTGACAGAACATGAAAATAGAATATACAGAACACGGGGAGTGGATACTGCTGTTGTAAAACCAAAGAAAGGGCCTTTGTGTGAATTCACAGGAGACAAATGCTACTGAGAAATGGTTTCTCTGGACATTAGTAAGAGCAGAAATTATTTTATTTATGGCCAATCTTCGCCAATGAAGATTTGGGAAGGGCTCACCCCACGTGTGCCCTTCGAGCCTGCGCAGTGGATTTTTTAGGTGAGACACAGCGTGTGCAGAACTGGCCCCACCGTTTAAGTCCTAAGGTTCATTTGCCATGGCCGAGCAAGCTTGGACAGTGACAGTGAAGTCCTTGGGACTATCTACAGCACCCAGTACTAACCGGGTCTGACCCTGCTGAGCATCTGAGATCTGACGGGATAGGATGGCAGGGAGGCATTTAACTGCCGGGACTATCCGTACTGAGACTCAAACTCGCGACCTTGGGATTCGGAGACCGGAGTGCTCTCCGCTACACCACACAGAAATTAGTTCAAAATAACAGTATGTTGGGATTTCTAGCACCAAACCCAGCAACAGTACTATCAGACTTTTGGTACCTGTGTAACACACAGTTCCAGAGGGTAATCCGGTGGCACAGGCTGCTGAGGAACCCTGGGGAGATTGGTCTGGCTGAGCTCATTACCCAGCCAAGTGGGGATGGTGCCTTTGGGATCAATGATACTTTCTACACCTACTTCATGGACAGTTACACTCTGCAGTTCTGTAAGCACAAAGTTTTGGCCTTCCTCAGCCACATCAAAATGGGTTCAGTGGCTCTGTCACTGCATTTTACGTGCTTCTCAGAGTCTTGAGGGCTGTGTAGTGAGAAGCTCACTTGAGATAGGCCAAGCCAAGGCTCTACATCTCTTTGTCTTCTACAGGTGCTCTTGGAGAACAACTCTTTAGTCTATTTAAGAACAACAGTGAAGAGCCTGGCAGAGTCCTGGGAGCTGTGAGCCAAACCTACAGAAAGAATTTAAGCAAGCAGGCTCAAACAAAAACAATTATTTGTTGGAAAAAGTTTATCTCACAAACAATGTTAAATAGTGTGCTGGTTTAAAGATAAACCGGCAGGAGAAATAAACCCAACACAAGAGATTATAAGTCAGAGTTACAATTTAATAACAATATTACAATAAATACAATGACACAAAGAGAAATTGGGTTTAACCCACAAGACCCAGAAGTATAACCCAACACCCTGGGGCACAAACACAATGGGGTTTGTTCGCCCCTGTGCTGAGCCTCACATGGTTCCCCCGAGTCCAAAGGAAAAGGAAGGGAAAAACCTATTGGTGTAGATGATGGCACAGTCTGGTCCAGAGTGGTGGGTTCCTCCTGTCCAGGTTCTGCTCCTCCTCTGGATCCAATGAGTGGTTCCCCAAGTCCCCAAACCCCAAGATTCCCTCCCCTCAGGTGCAGGTGGGAGCCCCCAGTGGGTCTCCCAGGGCGGGGAGTTCCAGAGTGGGGGATGTGACTCTGGGAGTCAGGGGGGATTTTG
This sequence comes from Sakesphorus luctuosus, assembly GCA_013396695.1. Lineage (NCBI taxonomy): Eukaryota > Metazoa > Chordata > Aves > Passeriformes > Thamnophilidae > Sakesphorus > Sakesphorus luctuosus. The sequence goes on along the minus strand of VWZD01001011.1, from coordinate 78,776 downwards.
GACTGGTTGCTGGCCCCTGAGCAGAGCTGAGCCCTCAGGTGGGTGTGGAGGTGCCAAGGACTCCCTGGAGGGGAGTTCTCCCAGCTCCTCTGCCAGGCTTCTTTCCCAGCCAGCTCCCAGGCTGAGGGGTCAGGTGTGCCCTGGGCAGCTGCTGGAAATGGTCCGTTGTTAACAGTTCATGGGAAATGACTAGAGGGTGTAGAATCCACAGCTTTGGTCACACCCACACAGATAAACTGGTCCCACCTGATGAACTAGGACAAATAGCTTACAGCATTCTCTGCTTCAATTGAAAAATATGAAGTGAGAGGTCAAGTTCTTGCTTGGACAAATAGCCAGACTTTTCCATAGTAGAGTAATAGCAGTTAAAAACATGAGATAATTTCTTTCTATGTTGGTTGGTGATGAGAAGTTCCCTGTGCTGCAGCTACGGAAATAGCCATGTGGTGCTGGGGTTTGTCAGGAAGGCCACTTTTGAAACGAGAGGAGGTATCCGAGCTGGCTGTGTCTGGAGCAGCACCACGCCAGGGAGTTCCATCCAGGAAAGGTGAACTGAGCAATTAAGGGAAAGTGAAATTTACTGTAGGAGAAAGGACTGGAAAAGTTTGGCTTGTTTAGTCTTGCAAATCACAGACCAAGAGACAAGCTGATTGCTGTCTAAAACTACCGTATGGGAGTAAGAATCAGTGAGAGAGAAATGCATTGGCTAAGAGCAAAACATACATTAACCAGGATTTAATCTAGCCTGGAGATAAGACTACTTAACCATTAAAGCGAGATTTGGTAACAGAACGGCATTCATGTCAGAATACCAGAGACAAAAGTACTGCCTGTGTAAAGATGCATCTTGAAGCACGAGTGAAGGAGATGATATGATGTAGTGGCCTCTGCCATCGGAGCGTGTGACTCAATGTCTCATCCAGTCTCTGTCAGTACAGTGATCCTGTGTTCCCACATAGCCATTGCTATCATCATCCTGGAGGAAATGTGCACTGACTGAAGATTTGTTCCTCTTCAGATGCCTTCTGCTTAATCACTGACCTGTGACTAGATGCACCTTTGAATCAGAGGGCAAGGAGCACTTGCTAGAGAAAGGAAGTATTTCCAAAGCCTTGATGTGCCTGTAATATAAATTGGCAGTTCCTACAAAGAGCTGAAATTTAGGGAGGTGCAAAGAGTCATTGAACGTCTCAGTGCAGAATTAAGCTACTTAATAAAAAGGCTTGGAAGGCGTTTAAATTCCAATCCTCGAGAGTACAGGTAAAACTATGCTAAATGGGGATTAGGCTGAAGCCTTGAGTAGAAGTGGTAGAGTAACAACATCCCTTGTATAGCTCCTGTAAGGCTTAGTGCATCTTCACTGAAGCACCTGACACAGGGAATTGGCAGGGAGAAGTTTTTGGATTAGATTTCTTGAGCAGCATCAAAGTCCCCAGGGTCCTGTTATTTCCAACTCTTTCACTCTGTAGCAACCTGGAAGTTATACAGGGCAGGAATTTCATCAGCTTTTGTCTTCCAAGGGATGATCCTCTATTGCTCTTAAGGAAGCTAGAGCCTATCATTTGACAAAGGGTAATTCTTTCTCTTCCTGCCTTCCCTCTGGGGCAGAGGCTTTGGTTCTCACTGTTAGAGAAAATGCACCAGCCAGATCTGCCCCCCTCAACAAAGGTGCCCAGGCTGAGGCTTCTTCATGCTCCAGCTCACGGAACAAGAAGTAGGAGTTGGCCTGAGTATTGGCACCAGAAACTATCTGACTGTGGCCTTCAAATCTATCATTATAAAAGCCTGATCCTGAGCTCCCAGAAGCAAGGAACAAATGCCTGGCTGCTGGTCTGCTCCCAGAGCAGCTTGTACAGCACTGCTGATATTACCACCCCTTCACCGAGGTGTGGGCTCTGCCACCACTGCAACATGTCCCTGCTGTGTCACCCTCTGCCAGGGCAGCTTCCTGCGGCCATCTGATGAGCCACTCTGCTAAATGGCATGCAGAGCTGGGCTAAAGGCATGAAGCTTGGATTTTATTTTTAGGAGTTCTGAGCAGATATGGTGCCCCAAAGGCTAAAGCTGCTGCTGCCTTTTGGGAAACTCTGGTGAAATGCAATACCTCAGCTCCAGAAGACAATAGTCACACAGTACAGCACATCAGGCACTGGCTTTCATCATCTCAGCAGACACCACTAAATCACAGAGCACATCCTTTAAAACAAACACTGTGTAAGGCCTTGTAAAATAACAATACAAAGCAGATCTTAAATTTCCCTGGTGTCAAACCAAGGCAGTTACACTGGCAAGAGTCCAGCTTTTAAGGTGCACACCATGTGAAAATGTCTTGCTGTGGATGAGACTGGAAATACATTCCTAGCCTTTCATTCCTCCCACATCACAAAGGGACAAGTTTTCCTCCCTGTGCAAACAGGAATATGAATGAAAATGATGACATTTCATACTGAAATCATGAAACAATTAAATCCATGGGCAGGTCCTGATTTCAAGCTAAGGGGCATCGTCCGCACCTATACCAATCGCTTGGCTCAATTTTCTGACAAGTCCATGGAATTGGGAAGGTGAAAATCCATAAGGAAAATACATGAGTGATTCATGGTGGTTGGTGTTGCTTTTTCTTTTCAGGAAGTATTGAACTCTAATACTACTGTTTGGCTGTGGAGAAAAGTGCTGTTGCCTAAAAATGCAGTGTTTGAGATACAAACCCATCTAGTTTCTAACATGGATTAATTGCAGTCATTTTCAGCTCTATAAAATATCCTCCATTTCACCAGCATTGCTCCTAAACTTTGTGTGACTGACACCTTTTTCTGATGGACACACATAGAAATCACTTCCCCTGGCACCTGAAACTAAAGGAACAATGACATTATTAAATTGCAACTAACATAATGTCCTAGAGTTCCAACTCTGGATCATAACATTTCCTCTGAGGTCCGTGGGAGTGCTGTTAGGGGGTTATTGTGTGCTCTGGGCACTGTGTTGTCCCATGCTCCAGTTTGGTGAGTCCCATCCTCAGACAGGTCTCCATCCTTTTGTCCTACTTACTCTCTGCTGCCTCTGTAAAGATTTGGGGCTCTTGCTAAGAAGGGATTATTTACTCTTTTGTGAACACCTGCTGCTGCAGAGAGGCAGGTGGGCATCTGTAAGATTAGAGCATACACACCTGGTCACCCTTGATAGTTTGCATTTATTGTAATTTATTATTATAGGAAAGTTCCTCTTTCTGGAATGATGCAGAACAATTTACTGTTCCAGACCAGTTCTGTTGTCTGGTAATCTGAATCTGGTCATTATATTGATTTTTCTCGTGTTGAAATGTATTTTGCCACTGACATGCTGGGATATTACATGGGCATGGGCTGCTTTGGAATAGCAGCATATGAAAAATCTTCTTTTGTTCGTATTACTTGATGGCATTTTTCTGTTCATTCTTGCTCTTTATAGGTGTGGAGTAGCATTGAATAGCCTCAGGGATGGGTGAGGAGTGTATGAGAACAGATCCTGAGAAGTCTAAATGAAAAAGTAATCCCCCAGCCAAAACAGCATGACTTGGGAATTCTGCCTTTTTTAAGGGATAGAGAAAGAGTAAATATGTGATTTCTAGATTGTTTACTTACAGCAATTAGTCCTGTATTGATAGAAGATTAATCACTTCTTTTTAGTGACTCTTCACTATGTTTTTTTATTTTCCAGTACAGTTTGATGAGTTGAATGGACTTATCCCCTGTTAATCAAGGAGAAGACCCATCACCGTGCAGTCACTGATAAGCAATTATCATGTAAAATAACAGCAATGAACTCAAATTGGCCCTCACTGCCCATCACTGCTCTGCTTTTTATAGTAATAATATAGTCCATTAAAACCTACAATCACTGTAATGTTTATGCATTATTGAGGAGATAAATTGCATAATTCTCATTTTACAATTTAAATGTAATTAGGAGCTTACTAATGACTAAAACCTGAATTTGCTAGACTATCAGTTTTTCTAACACTTGCCAAAATTATAGGTAATTACTTAGAGCTTACAATAATTATAAGTCCATCTTTTAAATAATTAATGTGCACTTTCATGGTACAAAACAGCTAGTAATCAAACGACCTCTGGCTTTTACAGCAAGCCCATGCAATTAGTCTTATTGTGTAGGTCTATAGAAATGTACCCATCACAAGAGTCTGTTAAGTTGGCAGGCTTGATAGTGATGGCTCTTGCATTTTATGGTATCAGACAATGATTAACACACAACAGCCTTTAGAAATGTGGGGAAGGACAAAATCTGAGCGCATTTCCCGAACCACAGGATGCAAATCCAGAAAAGTAATTACAGGTGAGAGGGGTTTGAAGGTAAGGTCTTTTGTTTCTTGGACTGTCTGAGATTCTGCCAAGGGGATTTTTCCAGTCCAGTCATCTTTTGCATCCTGTGACTCAGATCATTAGTCCAAGAAGGAACCAGCAGCCTGTCCTGGGGGGTCCATATGTTATTAAACCAATTACTTTTTTTTTGTGGTAGCACCTTTCACAGCTGCTCTAGGGTAGGTGCTGTAGAATCAGAGAATCAACAAGGTTGGAAGAGCCCTAAAAGATCATCCAGTCCAGTTGTCCACCCAACACTGCCACTGTATCCCCTGAACAACTAAACCATGTCACCCAGTGCCAGATCCAGGGCTGGTGACTCCAGGGCTGGTGACTTCACCACCTCCCTTGGCCACCTTCCAATGCCTGACCACCCTACCAGTGAATATTATTTTTCTAATATCCAATCTAAATCTCCCTTGTCTCTGGTCCTGTCACTGTAGCCACAGCAGAAGAGACCAGTCCCCATCTCACCACAACCTCCTGTCAGGGAGTTGAAGAGTGTGATGAGGTCCCCCCCTCCTCCAGCCTCCTGAAGACTAAACAAACTCAGCTCCCTCAGCTGTTCCTTACAAGACATGTTTTCTAGACCCTTCACAAGCCCTGTTGTCCTTCTCTAGACACACGCCAGCAGCACCTCAATGTCCTTTTTCAAGTGAGGGGCCTAGAACTGAACACAGTACTCGAGGTTCAGTCTCACTAGTGCCAGTACAGGAGCACGATCATTTCCATGGTCCTGCTGCTACATTGTTCCTGATACAGGCCAAGATGTCACAAGCCTGTGCCATGTCTTTTCCTATGTCTCAAAATTTAATGGGATGTCAGTGGGAAATAGATACCTCACTTGGGAAGCCCATAGGTGTGCATCTGCTCACCAGATGCATCTGTCCCAAATTACTTTAAGTGGTGTGCTTACCATCGGCAAGAGGTGAAGCTTTCTTGAGAACCTGTAGCCTATGTACAGAAACCAGAGGGCACAGGATTGGCATGGTTGACTTAATTGGAGCCCATGTGCCTAAAAAGTTTAGTAAATTCAGCCCTGTTTCCCAGAAGTGCACCAGATCCTCTTACTTTTGATTTTCCAAGTGAAAATAAAAGGTCTTTATTAGATAAAACTAAAGCAGGTAACAGCACTGATTCTGGTATTTGCTGTTTTGTCTGCAAACCTGTCTCCTAGACAAAGTTTTATGATATTATTTTATAGAAAGAAACAAAACAAAGCAACAAAACAAAGCAACTCTACAGAAGGCAAAACCAAATCTTAAAATTCATGTCAGAACTTTTAGGGTAAATGTATGGATCCCAACAGTGGAATGAGCACAGTGTGGTGGGCTATAAATATAGTCCTGTCTTTGTAGTAGTCTAAGTGAATGTCCTAGTTCAGCAGGTGGGACCAGTTTATCACTGTGTGGGTGTGACTAAAGCTGTGCATTCTACACCCTCTAGTCATTTCCCATGAACTGTTAATAATGGACCATTTCCAGCAGCTGCCCAGGGCACAGCTGAGCCCTCAGCCTGGGAGCTGGCTGGGAAAGAAGCCTGGCAGAGGAGCTGGGAGAACTCCCCTCCAGGGAGTCCTTGGCACCTCCACACCCACCTGAGGGCTCAGCTCTGCTCAGGGGCCGGCAACAATTCCAAAATCCCCCCTGACTCCCAGAGTCAGATCCCCCAGTGTGGAACTCCCTGTCCTGGGCAAGGTTTTGGGCATTCCCACCTGAACCAGAGAGTATGTAATCTTGGGGGTTTGAGACTTCAGGAGCCATTTTATCGGGTTCAGAGGAGGACCAGAACCTCTACAGGACTACAACAACCACTCTCGACCAGGCTGCAACTGTCATCTGCACCAACAGGTTTTTCCCTTCCTTTTATTTTGGATTCAGGGGAACCACGTGGGGCTCAGCACAGGGGCTAACAAACTCCATTATGTTTGTGCCCCAGGGGGCTGGGTTATACTTCTGGTTTTTGTGGGTTAAACCCAATTTCTCTTTGTGCCGTTGTATTTATTGTAATATTTTTATTAAATTGTAACTGTGACTTACAATCTCTCCTGAGCTGGGTGCATTTCTCATGCTGGTTTATCTTTAAACCAGCCCAGTGAAGTGCTTTTGTCAAACCCTTGCACCTCAGCTCAAGAATCTGCCTTTCCTCTCAATACCCTGCACCCTTTTCCTCCCACAACCCCAACATCTGTCACCAGGCAGGGTGAGGGGTGCCTGCCCTGGGTGAGACATCCCCATCCCTTCCAGTCCTACCTGCGGCACCAACATGTGACAACAAGGGAACCACTTCACCTCTCTGACCCCAGTTTACCTGTCTCTAAGACAAGAATTATGGTCACAGTTACCCAGCACACCAGGGTGACGGGAGGATTAATTAATGTTTACAAAGATTTTTAGGTCTTCAGATGAAAATTGTTACAGTATAGAAGTGCAAGGTAATTATGATTATCTTTACTTTCATTTGCATGTATAGTCTGTAATTAGCCATGGATTGTATTGCACTGACTTTGAATAATTTAAAAGCTCCCTTCATGAAGGTGTCACTTTAAATGTTTTTATGCTTTGCATTTAATAATACCAAGGTTTCGCTTCTGTTTTTGGTTTCTTTACCTTGATAGTGATACATCCTACATAGATGGTTATTGGAGTAGTCTATTTCTCATCCTACTTTCCTTCAATTTTGGAATAGAATGGAATGCCATAGCATAGTATAGAATTCCATGCTCTTTTAGGAGCTTATTTAACCCTGCAGGATGCCCTGGAAGGCCCCTCCTGTGCTGGAGAGCCTCAGGCTCAGCACCCCACTGGTACTCAGGGGCAGCTCTCAGGACACCTCCAAACTGCTCTGGGCACAGGGTTTTGGCTTTAGTTTTAGTTAGACCCAGGCTAGGCCTTAATTTTAGATTAGAAGGGACAAGCATCACCTGACTTAAGCAACCAAAGAGATAATTCACATCATCTGACCTCAAAACAGGTATGAAAACGAGTGAGGGAGGCACTGGGGGCTCTTTCCTCCATGGCCACTTGCCTGGGAAGGATGTGAATGCTGTTCTGGGCAGCCAAGCCCCCATTGCTGCTCACTGTTTCTTCACAGCTGTCTTTCAGTTGGGGAAGTAAACATTTCTTTTTTTATTATTGGGGGTTTTTCCGCCTCTCTTGCTGGGTATCTCTTGAGAGACATGTTTTGTGGGTCTGGGTGGTGAAATCCGTATTACTGGTTGAGAAACTCGATGTGGAGTTATTTGTTGTTTACTCTTACCTTTGCATATATTGCATTTGGCTTTTAATTTTCTCTCGTCTGTGTAAATATAAAAGGTTTGACATTTTAAGTTTTAATTCTTTCCTCCCTTTTCTTGCTGGGGGAGGGAGGCTCTGACTCTGTGTTGGGTACTTGGCATCTTGCCAGCTCAGCCAAACATAGCACAAGATGCTGTAGATGTGACAGGCGTTAAGTGCCACAGCTCTTGTGACAGCTGTGTTGAGTACCCCCTGCATATTTACTTTGTGACTCCACTCCTTATTGAACATAGAAGACCCTCATTTTCTCCTCTTCTCTGCATGCCTTTCAGCATGAGGGATGAAGGAAAAAGGAACAATGGCTACAGACTACTTCTCTGGGCTTGTGTCCTTTCAAATGCTTCCCGAGTGTCTACTTAAGCCTTGTTTTCCAAGCCTATGTGTCACATGTGATGGCCACTCACCTTTGCTAGATATATCCTCAAGGTGAATGCAGGAATAGTCCTTGTAGTAATTTCTGTTCTCTTGGAAATGAATGGATTTGGAGAAAGGAGATGCATCCCCCAGGTTGTTTCAAAACTCAGGTGCAACTACAACCAGGTTTATCTACTCAGAACTGGAGAAGTTAAATTAGGAATGTGCATACCATGGAGATCCCTCTATTGTCTGGGGAAGGAGTAGGACAGGCCATTACTGTTTACTGGCATAGGTTATGTGGGGAGCCAGGTTGCTCAAATTTAAGTGCCTCACTTAAATGCTTAAAAAACAGAGAGCATCCACCAGTTTTGCCCTGCACCTTCTGGAAACTCTAAATAGCTTAAATGTCTAAACCCCATTTGGTCTGTGTTGTAGTTTGGAATTCTTACGTAAATTCTCTCCCCTG
>VWZD01001011.1:0-61285 GCA_013396695.1 Sakesphorus luctuosus | reverse complement strand
TTTTTTTCTTAGCCTGAGAACCCCAGATATTATTAACTGGTCTAAAATTTGTTCTAAAGCATCTTTGCTGTGAACTGTTCCTCCTGTCTGGTGTCTGTCTGGTAAATACACCAGTGGAGGCTCTCAGGCCTGTGGGGGCAGTACCTCCTCTCCCCTGGAAAACAGCAGCACTTGGAGTGGAACTCGTTGGACAGTGAGAGAATATTCTTNTTTTTTTCTTAGCCTGAGAACCCCAGATATTATTAACTGGTCTAAAATTTGTTCTAAAGCATCTTTGCTGTGAACTGTTCCTCCTGTCTGGTGTCTGTCTGGTAAATACACCAGTGGAGGCTCTCAGGCCTGTGGGGGCAGTACCTCCTCTCCCCTGGAAAACAGCAGCACTTGGAGTGGAACTCGTTGGACAGTGAGAGAATATTCTTCAAACTGGGGTAAACTTTAGCCTTTTTATCCCCTCAGGGTGGGCCAAGGCCTCATTATGGCTGCTGCTTGGCTATCCTAATATGAGTGAAAACATTTCTAGTGGCTGTTGGGAACTCCCAGTTCTGGAATGCCAAACTAAACTTTTGTCAGAAGGAAACATATTCTCACAGCTCTCATGGAGGTTTGGCATTTCCCACCTATCCTAATAAGAAAACTTATTCAAAACAATAATGCACTGGGAGAAATAATGCTGTTTATGCCAATAAGCTGCATGTAAAAATGTTTAATCACTTTCCCTCAGCTCTATTACTGATTATTTTTAGGCAAAACAGTCAGTAAAGACTCAATGCAGTTTCCAAAGCTTCTTTTTAACTGTAGCTGGTGTTGAATTATTTTCTAAATAAACCTCTAGTCATCACTTGAAAGGACTGTGCTAAGTATATCATAATGGAACTCATAATAAACACATTTCCCTGAACTAATGCTATAGGATCAAATACATCAGGTTTCCGTGTTAACCACTGAGCCAGGAGAGGGAAATGGAATTAAACATCACTTCTGTCACTTATACGTGGGAGTGAGAGACATGCTTTCTCATTACAGGTACTTTACAGCTATGCTTAAATATAACACCTTCAGTTGGCTTGCCCTTGAACTCTGTCCCCTTCATCCAATTAAGCAGAACTCTGTGAAAGAGAAATATATCTCCAAGCTTACCCTGCAAGTTGCAGAGCACTGTACAGACTCAGCTCCAATCCTGCCATCAGGAGGGGTTTGAAAAGTTTAAATCAATTGTCTGTGGAAAATCAATTAGGAAGCTCACAAGCTGGCCTTTGTGGCAAGTGGAACTAATTCGGCTGTGGAATGCTTTCTGTTCAGAAAGAGTTATATTTGAGGTCTACGACAGCAAATATTGGGAGTGTAACTGAATGACTTTCTACTTCATGACAAGCAAAGGACCAGCCAGATGTTTCAGCTGGTGATTGCAGTTCTCCTACTGTCATGTCTCTTGTGCTGACATGCTCCAGGCATTCTGGTAAATTCACTGTTCCTCCTTCACTCTGTTATTTTTGTGAAAACATGAATTTGGTTGACAGTGCAAGTTACTGCAGCATATACAAAAGCCCAGCAAAACCCCAGCTTGTAGTCATTTCACTTGAGTCCTTATTTAATGATGTAAAAATGTTGACCATTCACAAATTGTCACTGACAGCATGGGATGTTAGCTGTCACTAATGGTAAAACTTCCTTAACTTTAGTAACTGCAAAGTTAATCCTTCAATCCAGGTAAGAGTTAACATATCTGCAGATGTGAGCACTGGACCTGGTAATTACAGAGTATGGCACAATCCTGATGATGTCAAAGGTCTCCACATATCTTGATTCTAACTTTACCTCTCTTAGAACAGGCAGCAAATCCAGTGATTAGTTTAGGAAAATACAGTGATATAAGGGAAAAGGAATAAGGAGACATTTACAGATACATAACCATTTTGGATATACCTTTGTTAATATAAAGAAAACAATGTCATCATAAGAGTGACCAGACACAATCAGGGAATCAGGGAGGTATGGACTCTCTTCCAGTGGAGATATTGAAAACAGACCAGGTCCTTGGCAAAGTGATCCAGGTAGGACAGCTTTGAGCAGGACATTAGCCTAAGGTCTCCAAAGGTCCTTTCCCACCTGAATTATTCAGTAACTTTATTTCTTGCCTGGTCCCCATCTATCCCCTAGGCATCCAGTAGTGAGGGAATGCATAATAAATAACTACAATTATAAGCATTTTCTGGTTGGTGGTGTGCATTTAACACTCTCCAGAGCATGAAGATCCTCCAGAACAAGTAAGAATCCTCATTGAAACAAGTTGTCAACAGCAAGTAATTTGGTTTTACTATGCATGTTATAGGGTTACCCAAGTAAGCCTAAATTTAGGCTTTAAATCCAGCTGTAGGCCTGGAGCTGTCAGCTGACTTGAGCTAGGCTGAGCTAACAGCTGACAGTTTCTAGCCAATAATATTGTATTCTATACCATATTACACCATCATTCTCCAAAGGAGTAAAAGCCTGGGTAGGAGTGGCTTAGGCAGTTGCCCCTTAGCCTTCCTCTTGGGAGGACGCATGATGCTGTCCCAGAGGGGATGGGGAGGGCCAGGCCCACCACTGGCTCACCAGTTATCTCAGGGAAGGAAAATGTGTTGTTCTGGTTCTCTCCTTTCTGCTTGGGTTTGTCTCCCTGGGGACTAAGTCTTTTAAAGTAATTTGTAGTTAAGATAGTAGAATTTGTGTGTTCGTTAGGAAGTGGGGAATTGTTTCTTGTTGTTTCTAACTTGTGTGAACATGCATTGTACTCTTCTTCTAATTTTCTCTTTCTTTTTGTAAAATACATGTGGTGTTAGCATAAATGGAGTTTGAGGGATTTTTTTCCCCTCTCCTTCTTCTTCCTTTCTTTGGTGGGTGGAAAGAGGCTTTTCTCTCTGTACTTGGGGGAGTTGGCAGTTTGCTGGCTCAACCCAAGACAGATGCATCAGGTATCTCCAAGAGAGCAGAGGCAATGCAGTACTTCAAATTATTAAATCACAGGCTTGAACTGTGTATTTTTTTTAGTCTGAAAACCCAGCACTGACTCAGTGTCTGACAATAGCTGAGTGTCACGGCATTACAAATGAAAGATGGAAATGTGAATTGCTCTGGAAGACCAGCTTTTCTCTAAGCATCTACCAGTCACCTCATCAACTGCATTGAGTTTGCCCAGTCTTAGAAAAGAGGTGAACCATGTAAACCCCACATCAGAAAGCAGTTTCTTGTTTCCTCCTTCACTAGTTTCCCTTCCTCCCTACATTATTTCTTTTCTTTCCTTCTTCTGGGGATATTTTTCAGAGTTGTCTGATACTTGATACAATACAAATGAGCAATAAAGCAAAAATTGTCGCAGAGTCATTTTAGTGAAGTGGCATTAAAATTGTCATTTATTTGCTGTCATTTAACTGACAGGGCTTGAATTAGGAGAACATGTCAATGTATTTCTACTGCTGGGGATGGGGCATGGGATTCATCACATGGTGATGGGAAAGGGAAGCACTTAAGCTTTTCTCCACTGCACAGGAAACACTGTCTTATCTTAATGTTCTGCTGAGGCTGCAAGAACTCACTGGCTCTACAAAGCACCAAGAGAAGGAAGAAAACTGTTTGTTGTTAAACCTGCTTTAGTAGCAGGATAAGTCTTTGGGAATACTTTTAATAAAAAATCAGTTCATAAGGGAAGAGTGGTTATGGAACTGAAGAACTTGATTATTTTTCTCATCCTCATTACAGCTTGAATAGTGATGGAGGAAGAGGAAAGGCATTAGAGGATAAAACTCCACTTTTGAATGGTCAGAAGCAGCAGTAATGAGAGATCTACCCTCAGAACACCTGGCACTAGTAAACAAGAGGCCAGACTGAAAAACAAAGTGCATCAGCTGAGTAATTGGTCAGACAGCAGGAGGAGTGGAATGGGTTGGGAGCGTGTTGAAGTTTTTACTTTCCCACATCTTCCATTTAATTGTTGTGTAAAGTAGTATTGAGATGCCTTTTTAACAATACAGGTCCAACACTAAAACTTACCACAAATGATTTGCTCTGAGGTTTTTCAGGGCAGCACCACAAAATTCCCACAGAAGCCTCTCCCGCCTTGCCACCCTTATTTGTAGAGTTCTGCAGCAAGTGTTGTAATTACAAGTTGGTAAAAGTTAAATTAATTGCCCACTAGTCTGTTTTTAATTAGAATCAGGCAAGCTTGGTAATCTTCTAACATGTTCAGGAAAGCTGGATGAGTGTGTGAGTGCACCCGTGCATTTTATTGATTTGAGTTAAAAATTCAACTAACTCCTGAAATGAAACCCATAAAACCAAAGCACACTCTGGGATCTGAGAGACTCTTTAACACATAGAGTACCAGTATTTCTAAATTTCCTTTTCTCTGGATACAGAATAAATCCAAGGAAACATAACAGGTAATATCCAGTATCTTATTTTAGAGAAACAATTCTTTTATAATAGACTTAGAGATAACATTTTACAATTGCATATCTTATACCAGGAGTATAACAATCACAACCATGAAAGCATCTCTGAGACACAGAGGGTGAAATTCATCTCTCCCCCAGCTCAAAATGAAAGCTGTTCCACCAAATTTGAAGCCTGGCACAGAAATAAATGTCATCTAGTGGCTTTGGTGGTGTTTGCAATATATCTCACATTTTCTGTCAGAGTTACTGGAAAATACCAAGGTATCTCAGAAATCCTGGCAGGGGATATTGATTGGGAAATGCTGGAGGAGGTCTGAGTTTAAATGCAAGCAGTGTCTGTCAGAGGAGTTGCTGATGACAGCACAGAGGGGTTTCTGTGCAGGGCATTACCTCTGAGCAGGTAAGTCCCAGCCCTCACTTTGAGAGCTGAAACAGCACCAAAGAATGACACAGACAGGGCAGGAGTTTTCATGAAGGCAGGCCTTAGCCTGCCCCAGGCTGGGCTTCATTCTGACCTCTCTCCAGAGGATGCTGAGATGGACGTTGGGCAAGGCTGGGCCTGACTCACATGCAGGTACATGAGATCACAGCTATCACAAGTGTCAACTCATATCTAGCTGAACTTCCCCAGAGTCAAGCTTTCTGCTTCCATGCCCCAAAATACTTCACTGAGACATGTAAGTACCTTAATATGGATTTAGATGCCTATCTTTTAAGCACCTTAGATCAAAAATCAGGCTGCAGATTTGATCTCGTGTGTCTTTTGTTTCCTCCCCACTGTGGTGAGTGAAGCCTCTCTCCATGGCTGCTGTGGTCCCTGAAGGAAAAGCTGTCTTCTCTGTCTCTAAAACTCATGGAGGTAGGGCCAAACCTGGCCAGCAGCACAGAGCCCAGACTGTTGTGGGGTTAATTGTAATAGCAAGGGATAAGAAGCCGGAAGACTGGACTGGCATGGGCATCTCATTCACTTGGCTTTTCTGAGACTTAACAACCCTTAACCTGCAGGGCTGAGGACGAATTGCTGATGGCTTTGTGATGTGATAGCATAAAGGAAGATTGGAGAAGGCAGTTCTTAGAGGGTAAAATTTGGTGGACAGCAATGTTCTGCTAGTGATCCCTTGTCTTGGAGGGCCTGTTTGCAGTGTGTAATCAAGGCCCCTGCTCCCCATTCCTGCCATTGTCCTCCTCGTTCTGGCATTGTGAGTCCACCCAGAGCACCAGTGCCATTTGCTACATATGCAGTGATGCTCTGTAAGCCTCACTACTGCTCTCTCCTTCCTCCGCTCCTGGGAAAGCTTTACAAGACCTCTCCTGTATCTCCTTCATGTTCCAAATTTCTCAGCAGAAGATTTCCCCTGTTTCTGTGGTGTATCTGCTTGGAGGGATCATTTTCTTCTTTCCAGCTTTCTAGTGCCTTTTTCTACGTGTACATTCCACTCTGTTCTGCCATATTGCACCTGCTGGGCTGGTTTTCTTCTTCCTTTTTAATACTGGAAATGTGTCTTACCCTCATTAACCTCCTGGTTGCTAAAATAAGAGCTACAGCATAGAGATGTTTATATGAAGCTGACTTATTATTCAAAGCTGGAACAAAATGTTTCTATGGGATGAGACTGTGGGAAGAAGCATGAAGGACAGGAACTAATTGCCCTTTAAGAAACTCAAGCCTTATACTCTCCTGCTGTTAATTCTTCATTTTGCTGATCTCCACAGTCACAGTAGTAGTGCATGTTGAGGAGGTCAGGCCTATATTGGCTTGAAAATGATAAATGCTTTAACAAACTGATCCGTACAGCCGGTGTCAAAGTGCAACAGAAAAGAGACAGGCAGCTGGTCATGAAGGGACAAAGGGCTGTGCTTCAGCTGGGAGGCAGTCCTGTTTCATCTGCAAGCCCAAATCCCTGTTGCTCAGGTATCTCCTCTTTCCTAATTAAACTGTCTGTGTGCTTAGGTGGAGAGAGATGCAAAGTGCAGCAGCAGCGTACAGTGCTTACATAACCTGAGTGATTTCTGCAGCAATCATTGTAGGAGTTAGCTAATGGCAGGGTACGGGAGCCTCCCACTGAGTTTCCATTACCTTGTAATTTTCAGCTTGTTCACTGTTGCAAGAATGCCCCTCTGTCTTGTAATTCCTCCAGCATTCATGTCTCATCTTCTGCAGGCTTGAAGTACATAAGATGCTTTCTGCTGGGGGATTTATTGAGATAAGTTATTGAAGTCAAGCAGTGAGGCAAGCATCCAATATTATGCTATTCATCTCTGAATTTATGTTCCCTCTTTCTTTTGAAGGTCTAATGTAATCACAAACAATTTGTTTTGTATATGTTTAAAAATTCATAATTTTCTTGTACAATGGAAAAAGGCAGCACTTGTAGCTCATTAGTGGTGGGATTCACAAAACATCTGGCTTTTCCTTTTGATGTAATTTCTGTGTGACTAAAATTCTGCCTTCATTTTGAGCAGTTCAAATTAGGAAGTAAAATCACTCCAAAACCCATTGCATGTGCCCATGAGTCAGCCTGTGTAATCTTCCAAGTTTGAGACAATTATAAATTTATTTTTCCTCTGACATTTTCTGATCAGCTTCCTGGGATGTGGGAGAAGGCCCTTCTGCAGGCCCTCTCATACAGTGAGTCTCTGCTCCTTGGCTCCTTCTTATGTTAAAGCCCCTGGAGATACATGTGCTCAGTGCTGTACAAGCTTTTCAGAGCCAAGAGCCTGGTTGTGAGTTTCCAGCTTGCAAGTGGTGAGAGAAAGGTGGTAGGATTGTTCCTACCCTACAGCTGTGGGTGTTAGCAGAGATTTTAAGGGCCTGATTTGCCACTATGTCAAGCACATAAAAATTCCACTGGGTAGCAACTCAATTCAGTGCGTCTGGAATTACCCACACTGAGCAATCTGGCCAAGCTCACTTGGGATGTCTGTGGTTGAGCTGGGAATTCACCAAGCCTTCTTCTTCCCATTCCTTAACCACAAGCCAGCCACTTATTTTTGAGGAGCTGACATTTGACTGTAAACTGAATGTTAGGAAAGAATAAAAAGACCCCGGGAGCCACAGCAGATGAAGAGTCAAGTGCTGATCACAAGCAACACTACTGGTGTAAAGCATGGGCAAAGGTCTTTAGGGTTTACTCCAAAGCACACTGGAGTCAGGAAGAGTCTCTTCTAAATGTCAGGTCAGGAACTTACTACTGCTGTGTCAGATGTTAGAGCTGTTGCTGCTGTGTACTGCTAGCATAATACTGATTTTTTTTCTAGGGCAACAAATCACACTGCCCAGGTTGATAGGAAGGAAAATGTGACCAGACAGCAAAATTGCCAACTCTACAGAAATGGTGAAACATCCTGGGTCTGCAAAATCTGTGTTGGGCAGGATGTATTTTCCTTTGCACAGGGTTAACAACATTGTTGAACTCTTCAGTTGCTCCTGACAAGAAAGGTAAGAAAGTAGTCCTAAGCTCAACAAAGCCACGCATAAAACTTCAAAGGAGATGTTTCTGCCCAAGTGACTCAGCAGTCAGCCTGGGCAGATTTGTTCATTTATAGAGTTTAATCCACTTCTACCTTAATGGAAACTTCAGAAACTCAACAGAGATACCCACCCACCTGGGATGGCTGTTGCAGGGCTCAAGATGCAACTGCTCTCTTTTCACAAAGGTGTCTGTTTCCAAATATATGCACAAAACAATGTGGGGGCTGTCCTACCACTGGGAGATGCTGACGCTCTTCCTGAGATTAGTTTCATCCTTTGGATGTGGGCATGCACTACTGCCGGGGCACAGCCATGTGCTGGTGGTGGCACACCATCTTTGCCTCCAGTTACACCAATTTCTCTCACAATTGACAGGCCTCCTGTGTCTATCCTGTTAGTCTGGTGGGTTGCAGTTTACATTCCTGAGGCAACGTCTCATTTCCAAGGTACATTCACTGGTTACAGTATCCTGAAAACAGGTTTCACTGGCATGGCCCATCACTTGCTCAGTCTACAGCTGTTTGATCTCCCCTGTGGTGCTCCTGTCAGATAGAAAAAAAATCACTTTCACAGTAGAATCTGTCTTTCCAAAAGGGATTTATAGGCAGTGAAAAGTCATGCTGAAATGAAGCTGTGCACAGGCTGCTGATGGGGCCGTGTCACGAGTGAGTGTTTTAGGTCTCTTAGAGAATCACTGGCAAGGGTACCAGCAAAAGAAGGTTTAATATAAAAGTGAATGTGTGACAAAGTTCATTGACAGGGTTCACTGTACTACTTACTAGAAGGTTATAGCAGACAGAGAAAAAGCAAACTAAAATCTAAAATCAGTCAATCTAAAACCAGAGTCAGCCCCAAAATTATCAACATGGAAGCTGGAGTGGGGGTGGGGATGGAGCAAAGGTGAGGATAGGTAAGGTCAGGGTAAAATGGAATAAGGGAGACCCTCCGGAAGAGTCACAATGTTCAGCCCAAACTGAACTCTAGACTTGACCAGCATTTGATGCCTTAAGATTTAACAGCACTTCAACTTAACAGCACTTCATCGATAGCTTAAGTTAAACAACTTAAGAAAGGAATCATGGAATTTACTGCAGTGCAGCAGTAACTCACAGGCCTGACTTACTTACAAATCTAAAGTACTTAAGAATCCAGGAGAGCAATATTCATGTACATTTGCTATGGGATATTCACACTTGCACATGCACAGACCTAAAGAGTCTGTACAAGGTACCTGTGAAAAATTCCCCTGGAATTCAGTGAAGGACTCAGGTTGGATGCCTTTGCACCCTCTCAGCGGACAAAGGGTTTGGCCTCGAGTTGTGAGGGGATCAGCCCAGGCTCCATCGTCATCGTGGTTCAGCAGTAATCCTTCAAGTACAGCACATCTGAGATTTCTCATGGGCTCTGAGAGGCCCCACTCCAAGGTCACTGGTTGCAGCTGCTGCAGCCCAGGAGAGCTCGAAGGGTCTCAGCACAACTGTTTATAGGGCCACAAGAGAGTGGGCTTTAGGCATGGGAGCTTTCCAACCTGGTCACAATTCAGGATGGTAACTTTCTTGTGTTGTTATTTGGGCAGGAAAATTAAGTTTCCGAGGCAGTTTGTTCAAAAGCAGGAGCTGGTTAGGCAGCACCAGTTTCTGAGAGCAGACAGTGCCTTGAGTGCCTCAAGAGCAGCTCAGCCTGGGAGCTGTTCATCAAGGCTGAGCCTAATGAGCATTTCTGAGATCACAGTGGGGCCTGAGGGGGATGCACCACCAGAGGGTGGCACAAGTGTTGGGTGCCAGGACCTCAGAGCCATTCAGGTCAAGTACAGTGCAGGCACAGTTAATGAGATCTGAGTTTCCAGCTCCTATGGTCACTTTTTAATGTCTCTCTTGAAATATTCCAGCTGGTCAATGGGCATCTCTCATCATCCTGTGTCTGGGCTGGCTGCCTGTCTATGCTCTTACAGTTTTCAGATGATGACCATGGGGATATGTCAGAAATTGGTGCTGTAGAGCAGCCATAGCCTGTGTTTCCAGCTGCCCAGCCCTTCCCATGCCAGGCTGTTGGAGAAGGTGCACTCCCAAGGCTGGTGGAAGCTGCAGAGCTTCAGGCCAGCCGTGGTTGTGGACACAGCTGAGGATGGGTGTCCTCATCCCCCAGCCAGTTCTCAGCATCTTTGGGGTTCCATTTTGCCGTATTTGGACGTGATTGAAAGGGAACCAGCTGCAAAGTCCCAACTTCAGGTGTGACTTGGAGCTGAGTTTGTTCATTTTCATTAAATATGTTTGGAGAAGGCCACTTCTTTTCTTTAGAAGATTTCTATGAGCATAGAACGCTCATGTACATATTTGTTCATTTTTCTTTCCTTGTGTGAGGCACAAGCTACTCATGCGCTCAAACAAAATGTTTCAAAAACCTAAATACGTTGTACAGCAATGGGTCCAGTCAGTGGAAACTCTTAGAGGCATTTCTGAGGCCAGAACAAAATTCTTCCAACAGTGCAGTTTGCAGACACACCAGAAACTAGCAGGCACCATAACATCACCTTGATAGAGACCATAATTACATGTGGATTCAGTGGTACACAACTAACAAATAGTTAATATTTGTGTATAAAAACATATCAGGAGACATAATAATCAGTTCACCACAGAAAAGTAACTATTATTAAAAACACGTGCTATATTGCATTTATACTAATCTGGCAATTTTAAGACACTTCCTGCTTTAAAAAAACAACCTTGTGTTTTGGTGCAAAACTTTGTTTTTCATAATCTCTTTTTGATGATTCTTGGTTGTGTTAGCTCTTTTGTTACTTAGGAAACCTTCTGAAGTGGTGTCTCTCTGCCTACCCCACGAATTTGTACTCTGGGAATTTCTTAGAGGTTCAGGAATGCAAAAGTTGTTCTGTCAAAACAAGCCTTTGAGAACAGTAAAAATGTGTGGAGCAAGTTTAATCCTGATGTGAACAGATGTACCAGTTCTACAGAGGGCAACAGACTTGCTTCACTTGTATTTACTCAGAGCTTTCTTTAGTAATTTATTTTGTTACATCAAGAGTATTATTTCAAGGATGTGATGAAACATTAGACCTGAAGGTTTATCTAGTTATTTCTGGCTCACGTTAATCGTATTTTGGGAGTCTCTGAATGTGCTGCAGTTTTCCTAGTCAAAATCTATCATATTTTTAAAGAAGTTTAACTTAGAAAACTTCTACGTCTGTATCAAGGGCTTCCAGTATTGGCCAGACCATACTCTGACATTATTTAGAAAGCTCTCATTGGTAACTTGATACAGAGGAGGTCACATGCACTCCCAAGTCCTTTGATTTGAATGTAGCCAGTGTGTCCTTCAGCCTGTGTGTTTGCCACACTGGAGTCCTAGTCAGTCTTTGCAAAAACAGAATCTCATGTACATCTTCTCCAGAAAAGAAAGGGGAGTTTAAAGAGATTTCTATGCAGCAAATGGTGAGGACCTTGAGTCATGTGTCACAGTGAAGCACAAACAACAGCTAGCTGTGGAATATAGCAGCCTTGAAATGCAGGAAAAATAAGAAAACTCCTAGCATAGCACATACTCTGTGTGGGATATACTCAAGAGGTCATTGTTTAACATTGAGGTCTTCATTATTTTGCTCCAACATGTGATAAATATTCACATGGGCTCTTGTAGGCGGCAGACTCCCAGGATACACAGAGCTGTTGGGTCCGAACCTACAGACACCTTGTGCTGAATAAGGCTCACCTGGGCCATGTTCACAGGATATGGTGTGTGTGGAGTCGAGCTGGATGCTCATTATGGGCTCTCCTGGCCCTGAGGCCCATCAGTCCCTGTCCACTCCCAGTGTGGTGGCTGCTCTGTGCCTGGCAGAGGGACTGGAGGGGCCAGGGGTGGTTTGCTGCTCCATCAGCAGTTCTGCACAGTTTTTGCCCAGAGCCCAGTTCAGTGGTACAAAGGTGAGCTTGCCTGGTGTGAGGGCATTGTGCATTGTAGCTCACACATTAGGTGACAGAAGAGGCTTCCTTATTCCAGGGACAGTCCTGAAGCAGAGATTTTGTGTAGTGTAGTTTTTCGGTGCTGTGTTTTCAGCTGTAGAGCTCAGGCTATTTGTAAGATAACCCCATCTGCCTCCTACACTGCTGACCTGCTTCATCTCCCCACCTGTGCTTCTGGTTTGTCCAGGGGTTACCCAAGGACTAAAGTTAAAGGATCAGTACTTGTAAAGGGAAACCAATCACCTGAGGTGCTATTGAACCTCTGTCAACTGTTTAACATAAGAGTTTTCATTCATTCATTTATTTATCCACTTATTTGTTTGCACCTTCCTGTGGACACATGGCCATAGTCACTGAGGCACACTGTGGATTGAAGCACTACCCTGGTAAAATATGACAGCTTTGTCTTTGCCCAGAGCCCTCAGAGCTTCATATGGAAGAAGATGAAGAATTAAAAAGTGATCTCATTATCCTCTATTGTGCATTAACAAAACCCTGGCACTAACAGCGAATACAGATGGATGTGAAAATAATTGCTTGGTGCAAGTCAGATTTGGATTTTTCCCCTCACTTTATTATCTGGATGCTGAAAGGAATATTAGTGAATTATAGCATGGGAAAGTAGGTCAACATCAAACCTGGGATGGAGGGGAAATGTGGTCAAAAAGTACAAGAGTGACCCTCTTGTAGATGGGCAATTGAAAGATATACTGAAATTACAGCCAGAATGAGCCCACAGATCTTTCTCTGCTTGAGCTTTTGAAGAGCTTGACAGTGAAACAGTTATGTAGGCAAGTCATTAAAAAAAAAAAAAAAAGGAAGATCCCTGTATTGATAATAAATTCAAAAATATTTCAGGAGCTTCTGGCTTTCAACATGATATGCCAAGGGGATGTATGTCCTGGAGGAGAACCTCCCCAGTGTGGCAGGAGGTGGTGGGAGAGGATTAATGACTGTGCTGCTGAGCCATGCACAATGCCCAGCATCAGGAGCGCTTTGCTCTAATGAAACCTGCAGCCCTCTGCAGACCCTGAATAGCAGCTGCCAGTGCCATGGAGAAGCTCAGCACAATAGAACAAGGGTCAGACTGAAAAAGTGGAACTGGAGTTAAAAAGTGATATAGAAATAAGGAGACAAGAAGGATCTAAGTGAAAAAGTTGTTGGGTTTTTGCCTTTGGTAACAGCTAATTGCAGGATTCCTTGTTGGGAAAGGCAGTGTTGTGGGAGATGAGGTTTGCATGCAGGGATTTGTCTGCACTCTCCCAGGGCTGGCTCTGCAACCTGCCTGTAACAGCACTGGGGAAGGACCATAGCTGATCCATCCTCCCGTTTGTCATATCTTCATTTCTGGGCCTGCGTTGATGAAGTAGAGCCTCATCATGTGAGGTGCCAAACCAACAGAGACTGAACACTCTCCTCCTGCTTCAGGGTGGTTACAATTTCCATGTAAGAGAAAAGGCAAAGGTTATGTAAAGCAAAGGAAAGCAGGTAGAAGAAATCAGGTGAAGCACCAGTGTATCACCTGTCTTCCTTAGTGCTTTGGGGAAGCTAGGCTTAAAACACATCAAACTCAACACTTTCTCTGAACTTCACTGTTCTACAGCTAAACGGACTAAAAAAGGAGAAAAGTGTCATTTCTTCTCACAGGTGGTGTGAGGAGTGTTGACTCAGTTGACTCTGCAATTTGGAAGAGCGTTGGTCTGATTTAGCTCTGGGGAACACATAAATGCCAGTTATGGCACAAGGGAAGTTTTGGATTAAGCTATCATGAACCACTTAAGCGCTGTCAGCAAACTGGAAAGGAATTTTCCCATGGCCAACCTGACAAATGACCCAATGCTCAGGTGGAGCCAAAGTCTTTGAGATCCAAAGTCTTTTTCATTACAGGTGCATTGACTTGGAAAACTCCAGGCAGATGAGGATTTTTGGAACAAAAAGAAAAAACAAGAATTTTAATTGAGTCATGGATCTTCCATATGCTGATCAGACTTGGTTTAACTTTTTTAACAATTGTCACAAATATCTCCAGCACTGTGGCAAGGACATTGCATAATTTTCAAAAAGCTGGGGAGAACGTTGCACACAGGTTTCTCTAAAGACAGAGGTGGAGACTGAGCAGCCTTTGGTTTCATGGCCTGATGCAATCAGGGAACATCAAATTTTCCTGGCCTTAAATGCTTTCCTTGGTCTGATTTTTAAAGGAATAACCTTTAACACAACAGGCCTGCTGCAGTCCCTGATAATATATAGACCTGCAGAATCTCCAGAGTTTTTAGCCTAATATAGATTTTGCTCTTTAAGAGTCACAGTTTTGTCTGCCTTTTAAATACCTTTGTGCTTTTCCCCTTGAGTAGCCCCTGTGGTACTGCCTCTGAGCCAGAACCCTCCTGTGAC
The DNA here is from genome assembly GCA_013396695.1 of Sakesphorus luctuosus. Lineage (NCBI taxonomy): Eukaryota > Metazoa > Chordata > Aves > Passeriformes > Thamnophilidae > Sakesphorus > Sakesphorus luctuosus. The sequence continues at coordinate 47,009 of VWZD01001011.1, read as the reverse complement.
CATGGGCACATCTCTTACTGTCTTCAGCATTTTAGCTCCTTGTGCTTTGGGATGGGAGTACCACCACACATCTAGAAAACATTGGTGTGCTTTGCAGTTTTGGCTACAAATGGCCTGAATGAAGCCACCAGAAGTGCAGGTCATGGATGTGCTGTTCATGTGTTACTGTAATGTTTGTGCTCGTTTTCTTTCATGGATAATTGATGCTGGATCAAGCACTATTGTGAAATGAAGGGGTATAAACCTGGGACAGGACTGGATAGCAGCAGTGGTGCTTCAGCTTTCCCCTTACTCTGAGCTCAGTTCTGTATTCCAGAGAGGAGTGGGATCAAATGGAGAACAGACTGCAGCGGTTGACTTTGGCTTGAATGGAATTGGGTGGGTTTTCCTCCCAGCAGTTCCGAACAAAGGCAGCTCTGCACACTTACATCTCATGGCACGTTGGAATTTGATTTTATGGATTGACACGGATTTCATTCAACATGGGGATTTGCATAAAATGGCTAATGGTTTATGCTGTGATAATACAAAAGTCAATAACAGTGTCGAGGGGAAAAAAGGACAGATCGGCGTAGAATGAAAATGCCTAACAGGAATCTCATGACCTAGAGAGGTGAGGCTGGGAGGGAGCAGGACAACAAGAGTTCCTATTCTGGCACAGGGCAGGAACCTCAGATAACACAGCAGAAAGGTGTCACCTACAAGGTGAGCAGTGGATGTGTGCCACCCCAAGGAAAGGGTGTGACACATGGAGGGACAGGGAACCATATAGAAAAAAAAGATGTTTTATCTGAATAATAGCACAGAAAGCTTGGGCTTATTTATCTGCTTTTGAATTTTAATGATCAGTTTGAGTGATAATTACAGAATTTCTATATTTATATAAAACCAGCACATAAAATAGCACAATTTGATATTTATGAAGTGCCAGTTTTCCATAAATACAGAGATTTGTTAATGAGAGCTGGGAACTATTCATTAAAATTCAAAAGTAGATAAATAATGAATAGGAATTGCTGTTTATTCATTAAAGTCCTAACAAAACAAAAAAAAAGAAAAATATCTCCTCACTTATTGTTAATGAATCCACCCTGTTTCATAAGCGTTTTGTTTTAATTAATGCCATTTGACACTATTAGTGCCAAAATAGCAGAGTCTGCATTAAAGAGTAGGTCTGCATTAAAGCTATATGAGGCCCTGGACTAAACAAATTTGGGCCCAATGTGAACATCCCTGACTGCCAGAGCAGTCAGTGCATCCCCTCTGGGGAAGGAAGGGGCAGTCAGTCAATACCTGTGTGATGTGGGTCCTGTATGGACCTGCTGCTTCTCCATGGGCTTTCTGCACCACTTGTGAGAGAGGATTTATCCTCCTCCAAACAAGGGCTTTGCTAATCAAGTTTAAACAGAACAGTAGATTTCAAAGGAAAGGCACAGTTTCAATTTGGTACAGGTCATTGGCTTTGTGTCAGCCTGCCTGCAAACTCAGCCAAAGACAAATATAGGTTACATTCAGGCCAAAATCTGAGGTCTTGGTTGTAGCAGTGCTTTTTGGGCTCCCCTACCCTGGCTTTTGAAGGGTAGGAAACATCTCTTCCATGGATCCATTAATGTGGAGTTAGGTAAGGAAACTGTGCTGGGGCTAAGGGGTTCAGCACCTTTCTGGCATGAGCCCTGGGTGTTTCAGGTTGTCCAGGGGCATTTCTGGTGCAATGATGTTGGTAAGAAAATGGACAGATGTTTGTATCGTCCCTTCACACCATATGCATGCACCCCTGGAATTTATACCTCATCCTTATGAGGCAACTAAGGTTTTGTGTCATGCTGGATGAGGAATGGTTTTGCTGTGCCTGGAAACCTGGATATTTATGTTGTGTAGCTGACCATTGGCTCAGCATTCAGACCATTGAAAAATCTGTAGCAACATCATGTTGCAATCATGGCAGAGGCTGTCAGGAAGCAAATTTCCATACTCAGCCCTTTATTTGCAGCATTGCCCTTTCCCCCCTTCCTACTTGTGACTGCCTATTTTGTTCCCTTTTATTGCTTTGTTCCATATATACTTGTGCTTTTATACTTTTTGAAGTGCCCTCTGTAGTGTGGAGGTGGCTGCTCTGAATGCTGATGAGTCTCTGGAAGACTGGACAGTGTTTTTTTGGTTGGGGAGGTGTTTGGGAGACCTCCCCTCCTTCCCCACAGCCAGCCCAGGAGGATGGGGTCAGAGCCAAGGGGGTTTTTCCCTTTGGATTTGGGCATGCTGGATCAGGCTCCACAGGGAGCTGACTACCTTGTTTCAGGCTCTCACTGTGGAGTGTAAGGGGAAAAGTAATGCTGTCAGTTGTGTAACTGTTGAGAACACAAGGTAAAGGGTTGTCAGGGAGAACGTGGAATTGGAAATGAGGATTCAGGGCCCCCTTTAAAAGAACTCTTGCCTCTTTTTGAAACCAAGACAGACAAAATGGGGCTTAGTACATTAAAAAGGGTCTTAATAGCACTTGTGCTGTAAAAGGTCCCCTCTCCACCTTTCATTCCTTCTGTCTCTCCTTGACCTCTTCCCTTTTCCCAAAAGTTGGGTTTAAGACAGTAAAATGGGGCAAGGGGGGAAGGGTGTTATGTGGAATACCAAATCAACTCCTGTGGAGAACAGAATTTATTCTACTCAGGAGCAGAAAACGAAACCCAGAACCATCAAAGCGTAGACATAAATTCAATATCCCACTGAGCCCATCACTTAGGATACTTCACCCTTTCGGGCATGTCTACCTTTCAATCAAATGTAGATGTAGGGAAAGGGGTTGTTTTAGTTTAGCCCGGTGTAACAAAAGCAGAAGAGAAAGAGCAGCAGCAGTTGCTGTCTGTTTGCTGCATGAGGTTTATAATTTCACAAATGCCAGATGCATTAATCCAACCTGTCATGTTGCAGCTCTGTTTGTAGATCAAATGGGATTAAAAGATTTAGTTGAAGGTTTCCTGATATATTTAAATAATATGACTAGAAATGTAATATTTGGGGAAATGAATATTTTAAAGGTACCATTTAAAGCATCTGATATATTAACATTTCCTATATTAAAAAGGAACAGAAAAGAGGAGGTCAAAATTCTGCTAAACATGCCACTGATTCACTGTGTGTTAGCACCAGGAATGTTGGCTGACTCTGGCATGGCTGAGTGGGCTCTCCTATGGAAATTCAAACAAGGTGCTTTATTGCAATTACTCCCGCAGGGCTCAACATTATGTATACTCTTACACACTTTGCTGGAAAGGATCTTTAAAAATTCCTGCAATATTATTCCTGTTTTTCCCCCATATTTTTCCCAGCCTACTCAGCGTTTGATTATCCTGTATGTGGAAGAACTGGCCTATTGTCTCTTTTTGCCCAGTGATGTCTGGTTAAAAAGAAACTGAAATGTGTCTTCTTCATGATGCAATTTCCCAAAAGCAGGACATGCAGCACTCGGAGTTTTTTTAAGCAAGAGCACTATGGACCATGTGACTGAATAAAGAGCTGTTATAAAATATCTGTTCAGGACTGACTTATTCTGCACCCAGGACATGTGGTTACTGCCTGAACATACAGACCCAGAGCTGCTCTGGTTTGGGTCTTGTGCACATGCGTGGGACAGCAGGGACAAGCCTTCTGGCTGGGAGTTGTGGGCAACCCGCAATGGTCAGTGCATCATCCTTTCAGTTTGACACTAAAATGGAAGCAAAATAATTTTGAGCATGTTTTCATAAAATCATAGAATCTCAGAATCATAGAATATCCTGAGTTGGAAGGGATCCACAAGGATCATCCAGTCCAGCTTCTGGTCCTGCACAGGACACCCCAACAATCCCACCCTGTCCCTGAGAGCATTGTCCAAATGCTCCAGGAGCTCTGGCAGCCTTGGGACCATGCCCCACAACCCTCTGGGGAAAGAGCCTTTTCCTGATATCCAACCTAATCCTTCCCTGACACAACTTCATGCCATTCACTGGAACCTAAAGACATATGAAATATATAAGGTTGATGATGTGGAGAGAAAGACAGAAACGCGACATGGCTCTGCCTGTAGGAGATACACTGGCCAGCAGCAGCCCTCCTTGGTTAGGCAGCTGTAGAGGGATGCACCCATGCTGAAACAGCTTTGGAGATGGGCTGTTAAGGGTGATCAGGAAGACGAAGATCTTCTGTCAAACAAAGCAAGCTTTGGTAGCGTGGCTGAGCAGAGATATGGTTGCTCTTTCTAAGCCTACAGGGAAGAAGGGAGTTTATGCTGTGCTGGTGAAGAGCTTTTGGAGAGAACAAATGGGTATAGACTGGCCATCAATAAACTGGAAGTCACAGGCTCCAGCGGAAGGAAGTCCTGGAGCAGCCTCTGTATCACAGGAGTATGGAATGTGCACTCATCCAGTATTGTAACCAAGCCACTGTGTTTCTGGAAGGCTTTGTGGCACAGGGTTGCTTCCTGCAATCACATGAGCCTGGAGCCACAGGCACACAAGGCTGAAGTGAGTTACCCCCAGCTGAAGGTTGTTCACATTGCCTGGGGCAACAGTTTGCTCGAAGTCGCTGGAGGGTTAAATCGGAACAGACTGTAAGATGGGGGGGAGGGAAGATTTCTACAGAAATAAGCACCAAGCTGTGAGAAAAAGAAGTTTATTTGGTGTTTCTGGATATTGTGGGAATAGCAATTATATACTGGGCTGAGAAAAGAACTGCAGGCACCTTCATATTCATGGCTGTACATTATTCTTCAGTGTCACCAGGAAAATCTAGATGTGTCAGCATGTTCTTCACCAGGGACTGGGTGCAAATGTTGCCAGTTTAATGTCAATACTTTGAAAGAAAGTTCTTTTTTGGCTCTTCACTCTGCTGGTCTGCACATTTTAAGACAGTCCAGCAGAGAATGAATGAAGCTTGTTGGCTTTTGTTTGCAGAAAGAACTTGCGAAGCTCTGGACAGGAAATTCTTGGCATTTTAACATCCTCTTTTCCCTTTTTTTGCCATTCTAATATGTGGTTTTCCCACACGTGCAGTGTGGTAGTTGATAGGAACATGGCACTTATATTTTCCAAATGAACAGTCAGGCTTACAGGGGCCCTGATCCTCGCTCATTTTGAGGTTTGGATGATGTTTTCTCCCTCTTTCCCAAACCATACCAACCTGTCTTCCCAAGCACAGGCATTCATTACATCTTTTTATGTCTCATTGTGATGTCTAATACTTTACAAACCACCTGTCTCCTAAAGTACCTTATATGTATGAAACAGAACTTCCCTTCTAGTTTCTGTTCTTAACAAAACAGAGAAAATAAATCAGAAGCAAAGTTATAGGCACTGTATCTTGCATGACACAAAATAGTTCCATCTTGTGTCTTGTGCTTTTTTTCCCACTTCTCTGAAACTCTCTTACCTACTGTCACAGTGAGAACTACATGCTGTGAAAAATCACAGTGTCTGTGTTATATATTTCTGACAAGCCCTGGTATTATCGAGGAAACAATCCAGTCCTTACATACTGAGAGGTGAGAGCATGTGCCTTTAACTCATGTTAACTCACCATGATTTCAAATACAAACACTTCTCAGAAATGGGTAAGTAAAATTGAAGGCATTAGGATTCTATCATGTCCGGTTTCAGTCAGCCTTCACATCATAGCCTACTTCTGAAAATAAAGACCAGTGCGGTTTTGATCCAGTCATTTTTGGTTGAACTAAGCAGCTGTTTTGCTGTTGAAATATTTCAAAGAAATAGCTTTTATTTTTCAAAATATTTTCCAGGTGGGAAATATCTTCTGAGATCTTTTACGAAGCTGTTAGGTCTTAAGTTAGGTCCAGTTATAGTAGTGTCTGCTTACCTGGGACTAGATTTTGATAAGCCTTTAGGACAGAAGCTTAGACAGATTTCCTGACATGCTTAGGTGGCCAGGTCTCTGGTGACATTAGAGCCTGTTTTCTCAAGATATATTGATGGGTGATGGAATAGAATCTTGTTGACTTAATTTTAGGTGCCAGAATTAGCAAGGCTGAGGTGACAGGAGTGCTGAGGACCATATCTGCCCTTGCCAAAGGTTGCAGTGATCGTGTAGATTTGTCCCCAGAGTCAACTCCCTGCCTGGAGCCAGAGTTGCATCTGGGGTCCCCTCCTCTGCCAGAGCCCCCCTGGGGCAGGCTGATGCAATCACTGACCTCTCCTGTACCCAGGACTCACAGCACTTCAAAGGTCATGTTCCTTGAGCACCACGGTGGGGTCAATGACATGGGCTCCTGGGATCCCCTTAGACCTTGCAGAACACCAGGGCTCTGCTTTTAGGACTAGTCACCCTAAATTCCCTTTACCATAAACAGAGAGAATTGTTAACTGGAGCACTTGGCTGTGAGCAGACCTGTCCTGAGGTCACTGGGCTCCTAAGCCCAGCACTTTGGCTGGATTTTGAAAGCAAGGATGAAGGATCCTCCCTGATTTTGCCTCAGTGGATGTCAGCCTAAGCACATTTATTGTTTTGAAAATCCATCTAACATCTTCACCCTCTCACCTTCACATCTCTGATCACAGAAACACTGAGGAGAAAAAGACTGCTTTGGGGCAGCATTCCCTGTCCCTGCCTATCTCTGCTTATAAATCCTGCACAGTTTGATGAACTGCTCATGCAGAGAAACTTTCTGATGTATGTATGTGCTTGCAGGACCAAGACCCAAAGCAAATCAAGTTATCCATGGCATCAAGACACACTTGAAAAAACAATTTTAATCAATTACTACTACAGTTGCATGCTGAACAAGCTACAACTGGATTGTCTTACGTACCAGCCGATCATATTGGGCATGTAAGATTAAATTAAAGTTTTCTAATTGCATTTAGGAACATACAAAATACTAGAGTCTAAAGTGTTGCAAATTAATTCTTCAGGCGTAGCCTAATTGGATGGAAATTGATTTATCATGTTTGGACCAAATGAGCCAGTAAGGCATGACTAGCACAGATGAGGTAAGGAGAACAACGTGTGTGTCAGTAACATTTAGAGAAAAGAGAATGTCTAGAAGAAATGAAGGGTGTTACGTTGAAAAGTCTCTCTGAAGAGAGAAGAAATGATACATTCAGAGTCTCCATTGTTCATACACAAAAAGTAACTGAAAAGCCTTTAGTTATTTCTGAAACTCCAGGAGATAGTTAGGCCAGCAAGGCAGGGAGAAAATGACTTTTTTAGGCTCTGTAAATATTGTTGTTCTGTAAAAGAAGATTATCTACCAATCAAGCCATTATACTAATGCATTGTCAAAATGGGTATAAAATTGCTCCTTTGTAAGAGTTGTGCAGAATCTTTAGACTGCCTGGCAGTCAGGCCGGGGTGGGAGGCATCTGCAGGAAAGGGTGTGTTCTCCCTAGGAGACAGCCTGTTTTAGACTAGTTTCTATATGTATTTAAATTCTCTATAGACCTGATTAAACTCGGTATCACCTGCCTATAGTAATGGCACAAAGAGCTTTTGAATTCATCTCCCTGATTGACCTTCTGCATAAGGTGAGTATTCCCTTTCATTAACATACGTTCAGCCTCATTTTGACAGCCAGCCTGGGGAGTGCACTGACTGATGAATTACAGGTGTGATGGCCCAGAAAGCACTTGCCAGAGAAAACATGTGCTGGAGACTGTGGGTAGGGAACAGGTACCATTTCTGGATTATCTGGGTGGAGATATGGTGCTTCTACATGTGTATATGACATTCTGCAGCTGTCTTCCACAGTGCCATGCCTTATTTAATGCTCTGGAGTGTGCAAAAGCACAAAACATTTTGATCTAACACCAAATGAACTGCATTTTTTGCAGTTTACTATTGCAGTGGGAAGAGAAGGGTGTTGCTGCCAAAGCCTGTACCCAGGTTGTGAGAGTGGGAAAGTGGGAACTTTGAGGGGACCTCCCCCTCACTTAGACAGGGGTAGGGCAGAAGTGCTTGAAAATAATATTTATGAATTCAGAACAGCAACCTTTTTTATTCAGATTGCCTTTTTTGAGGCAAGAGAAATGTCAGCAATAATAGAAATGAGTGGGCCTGCTATTGGGCCCCTCCTAAGGGTCAGTGTTACCTTCGGGGTGTATCTTCCCGCTGTCTCAACATCCGCTTATAAGAAAGAGAACATTTTCCATTTACCCAAATATTGTATCAGAAAGGAGGATTTTCATACTGAACAAACTGATTCAGATTGCCTATTGTACATTTTCAAGAGATGTTAATACTATTAATAACATGAGTAAAATTAAATTTGCTTATCACATGAGAGGAGGAATACAGTTTATTAAATCTCCCAACCAAAAGCGCTGACTTACCGAAAATACCAAGTCTTCATTAAGAAGAAGCTAATTGGCCCTAAAGAATTGTTTTACTTGTGTAAATGGGCCAATTGCTCTGGTTGTGGGCAGAACACAGAATGGCTCCTGGAGAAGAGCAGAGCTGCTCTTTCTTGAATTTTATCCACACGGGTTCTTGTTTTTCTGCCCTTCCCAGAGTGAAAAGAAAGCTTTAATTCTTTGGAAAATTTGGGGTATAGACACAACAGATCTAAAGCAAGGAATGCCATTTCCTGGGCAGGTTGTTCTTAGCATAGATATTAAACAGCTGTAGAAAATTTATGTACTCCCTAAGTTGGCCCTGACCTTGCAGCTCACAGTAGGTTTGCCTTGTGAACCTGTCAAGAAAATATTGGGCAGCAAAGCAGAAGAGAGGATAGACTGGCTTTTTCCCACCTGTCTGTGGATTTCCAGAGGAAATTCAGGCAAAGCACGTCTTGTCTTCTGGCTTCCCAGAGCACCAAAGCATACTGTAACATAGGATGCAGCAAGAGCTCTTGTGTCTCTCATAGAGTGTCTGCACAGCATCTGTGTGTGATGAGACTTCAAGGCTTGTTATTAAGAACATTGTTTTCCCAAACTGATTTGGTCTGGCTGAGATGGAGTTCATTTCCCCATGGCAGCCCTCGGAGTGCTGTGCTTTACACTGAGAGCTGGAAAGGTGTTGAGAACCTACCAGTGTTTTGGCCACTGCTGAGTAGAGCTGGCACAGCATCAACACTGTGACATTCCTCCCCCAATCCAGGGCAAGATCCTGGGAGGGGACACAAGCAGGCCAGCTGACCCAGACAAACCAAAGGGATATTCCAAACCATATGACATCAGCTCAGATGTAAAAGCCAAGGAAAGGAGCAGGAAAGGGAGTCATTTTTTGTTTCCAGTGGCTGCCTGCTGAGAAACCACCCCACATGCAGAAGCTGAAAGTGGCTGGACAACACTGCTAATGGGAAGCAGAGAATAAACCTTGTTATTTTCCACTTTGCTTGTGTGCTCAGAGTTTGGCTTTTGCCTTAGTAAAGTGCNTTTGCCTTAGGAAAGTGCCCTATCTCAAACCACAGATCGTTTCCCATCTTATTCTCTCTCCCCTTTCCATCTGGGAAGGGCAGTGATGGAGGGGCTGGGTGGGCACTGGCCTCCAGCCAGGGTGAACCCACCACACAAGTCACCCACAGGTGCACAAATAAAAAGGTGGGATATTGCCCCTTTTAACCTATTGACACTCTGCCTGGATGGTATTTTTTCATCTCTGGGGAGAACTGACTGCTGAATGCAGCTGGATCCGGTGGGAGCCTGGGGCACACAGCAGTGCTGGCAGCTGGCAGATGTAGTGGCACACTCTGACAACATTTCAGTGACTAAATATACACTTTCACACCCTTTTTTTAAAAAAATCAGCTTCAATATTCAATACAATTCAATGTACTCACAGGCAACAACCCTTAACTACAGTATAGTTTGAACAAGTGAACATTTGTAAGACACGTATTAAAAATTTTCAGTCAGTGTTGTCAAATACACAGTATCAATTGGTAATAGGGATTTATATCTTAGATATATGTGGTCAGAGCCCAAAACAGGATTCAGCCATGCCATGGGTTGGAAATGGGACATTCCTGCCCTGCCGAGCTGTGCTTTGTGGTTTTCTGGGTAAGTGGTGTAATTTTGCAAGCTGAAGGCCCACCATTGGCTTAACTGTGCATGGCTTCACCAAAGGCACTGGATCTGCTGTGCTTTGTATCAGTTGATTATCAGTGGATTAGTTTCAGAGCCTTAAAATGTTCCACTGAGTGACTCTGAGCACATCCTCTCCTCCAGTGGTGCCAGGCCAGAACAGACATTGAAGAGCAGAAGGAAAAGGCATGGATGAACACATTCCTGAGCAATCTCATGCTGTAAATCTCTGCAGAGGCTTCTGGGATTACTTAAAGGAGGTGGTAAATGATTCAGAATAAAAACATAACATAGTCCAGAAGCACCAGCTGTGTTTTCGTTCATATGGTCTGACAGTACTTGTGCGCTGTGTCTGACAATGAAAACAGAGCTGCTGGAGTTCACAGGTTGCCAGATTTCTGGGCAATGAGATCCTTTTGAAAGAGAAGCCACTTCTCAGACAGGGGAGAGACCTCCTGCCTGATTCCTCCTCAGCAGGCTGTTTTGAGGTCAGTGAGTCCCAGTCTCATGGTTAAACTGACTTTGTAAGGAGATTCACATCAGTGCTGTTGTTATAAATGCTTAGTAACAGCTGCTACAGGGGTGACTAATGTGTGTTGTTACAAATGGTTATTTACCTATCGGTAGCTGAGACTGTAAGGCATTCATAAGCAGCCTGTGCTTCTGCTGGTCTCATAATAATCTGTGCAAATTGATTAGCTACTTATCCAAACACCCTTTACCTAACCCCGTAGAAGCTGTTTGTAAATATACTTCTAATACAAAACACTCTCCCTCAGCTGCTTTCCTGACCTTGGGCACAGTGCAAGAGGAATCAAGTGCATCAATTCCTTGGATAACCACAATACTCTTTGCATGTGGATCCTAAATGACTCAGTAATGTTTCCATGGGACCAGGAGCAGGCTGTGTCTGTGATTGCTCCTGGTCCCACCTGCATCACTGCCCATCAGCACAGAGCTGTGTGGCACAGAAAATCAGGCAGGATGTTCCCAGTAGCACAGTGTTCCTCTCAGTAGCTTCCCAGGACTTGTACTGAGCTGCAGAGGGATGTCTGTCTGCTGGGACTATGGACTTGTTTCACAGAAGCCACTTCTGAAGCACCAGGACTGGAAACCAAGACATCTGAGAAGGAAAAGCCCTTGACTGAACCATGTGCCAATGCTCTTTGTACTGAGACACAGCACTGTGCCTGCTCTGTCAGCTCATTCTCCTTCTCATTCCTCTGATCTTATTTCTGGGGGGTCCCCAGCTCACCATCAGCCCCTTTGCTCAGACCCTCATGTGGCTTCAGGCTTACTGACCTCCATCCCTTTGGTTCTCCCTGCTCCAACACTGCCTCAGTGAGAGCTGCCAGGTCCAAACCAGCACCACAGGGCCAGGGGTGAAGGCACAGCCTGAAGTCAGGCAAAGTGTAGCTGCAGGGGCCCATCCTCTCTCCTCATATAGCCAAGTATCTCTTCCCCAGGCCCTTCTGAAGAGATGGTGTTCTGCATTTTCCAACCATCTGTTTTACTACTTTTTCAGGCTGAGTAGGAAAGAGCTTGAAGCCCTGAAGGGAGCATACGCAGAGCTAAATCTTCTGCTGGTTGTAAATCAGTGGAGCCCCATTGCTTCCTTGAGCTGTGGGACCTCCTGTCATTCACATCACCTGAAAGTCTGTTTTGGGAGCTGACCTGAAGGCTCTGGAAGGTGTGGGTTCTACTTTTCTTTTTGCTGAGACAGCTAAATGCCCCAGTTTTCCACAGGATGGTGTTCATGGCTAGTAGGGGTACAGAGCAGCAGGCTCTGATGTGGGCCTGGAGCTACATTGTTCTCCTTGCCATGAACCCTGTAGGTATAAAGGCTGGAATTTGCCAAAATGTGCAGCATAAATATGGTGACTGTATTATGAAAAAGGTACAAGGTAGGAGAAAAGGGAAGGGAAAGTATTTTCATTATGAAGAATGCTATTGAAAAAAGACCCAAACCACACCCCCCCAGCTTTAATTAAAAGAAAACTATGCACAAATTTCAGCCATCTCCATTTTAAAACAGATAATAACAAAGCTGTTACAAAAACATTTGAAATCATTTTGGGAGGGATTACTGCAAGAAATCACATCTATTAGTCACTGAAGCTCTTCAGGTATCTGTCCATATTTTCTGATGAGATGCTTCAGTCATGAATGGAGTAGCCTCTGTGATGTCAGTTGAGTTCTTGTCCATCAAGGATAATTTTGCCTCATTTCTCTTTTCCCTGGTCTCTAAGCAGGCCCTACACAGGTATTGATCCCTCCTTTTTACTCTCAGGACTTAACTAAACAAACCACATTGTCTTGACTCCTTGACATTTGTTTCTCCTCTTGCAAGAATATCTGCACAGTGGCAAACCATCTGTGATCAGGCAAGATTTATTGTTTCACTGATTCCTGGAACTGAAAATATTAACGATGTAAAATATTGATTTGAAAAAACAAACCTCAGAGGTTCTCAGTGAGCCTCTCATCCAGACACAATGCTGAGATGTCCATCCATTTTCCATTTTCATATTTATTGGTAAGTGAAAAATCAGGCATGTCAAGCTGTTCAATTTCTAAAGTGAAGTACTTCTCTCCCTCAGATGCACATGAATAATTCTCATTAACCTTCAAGGGATTAATGCAGTTTCTTGCAAATGGCTGCAATATACAGTATTTAATATTTATGCTTTCCATATGGCTAGTGCTGTCATACATTCTTGTCAAACATGCTGCACAGTTAATGATATTTTAACTAAATGTGGTCCAGAAGACCTGGATGTTTGAGGGACACTTGTGCCCATCTCCAATTTTATAGCTGCTATTTGAACCTCATAGCACAAATCCTAAAGAGATTAAATCACCTGCTCTACCTAAACATAATGTTCAGCTGCCCTTAAAGCAAAGCTAAATGGGATGTTGTCAGATGACGCACAGATCCGGCAGGTTCTGCACTATCCATGCAGACCTCAGAGTGCCTGAGAGACACAGAATCACAGAATATCTCAGAATGGTTTGGGTTGGAAGGCAACTTAAAATTCATTTCATTCCACCCTCTGTCAAGAGCAGGGACACCTTCCACTAGACCAGATTGCTTCAAGCCCTGTCCAGCTTGGCCCTGAGCACTTCTAGGGTTGGGGGTAGGATAGAAGACTGGGAACAGTTTCCAGCTTGGAAAAGAGGACAACAGAGGGGAAAAGTAACGTGGCCAAGGGCTCAGCAAACCAGTGCCAGAGACTGGGAGGAAATAGTGGTCTGACCTGTGGTCTGGTTAGACCATGCTGTGCACAGGATACCCATCCCCTGTGCTGTGGGGCTCTCTGACTCGTCTGTACTGGTGTCAATTGTCTGATGAAGAGGGGGAAGGCTGCCATGGGGCCATGTCCATTCATGGGGCTGAGTGGGAAGATTCTTTTGCACTCATAATGGGCCCATGGGCTAAGGTATCATCTGTATTCCACATGTTCGATCAGGCTGAAAGATGCCCAATACACTGCATACCTATCAGTGATGAAGCAGTTATAAACATTTGCTTAGCAATTTCCCCCCTCAAATTAAGTTTGATAATTTTTTTTTAAATGAAGATACAGATTTTATTTGACAAGTTTCTTGGAACTATTCAAAATAAAGTAGGGACTTTATTGTAGTCTTTGCATTTCAATTTTCCTGTAATCTGCTGCATGTTATCTCATTGAGGGACATCTCACTCTATTTTCCTTCCCCTCTTTGCTCCCCCTTACCTCAGAAATGAGCACATTCAGAATTCCTGTTCAATGTCAAGGCAAATGTCAAGATTGTCACTGTTGATTTTGAGTAGTTTGGCTCTGGACTCTTGAGCAGCTTCTCAGTGAAGAAACCAAACACAGTGGAAAAACATTCTTTGGCTACTTCATTTATTTACATGTCCATGCATTGCTGCCTAAGGAGAAACGGTCACAGACTGCAGACAGGAAACCTAATACTGCTGAGTTCACAGCCCAAACACTTCTGCCCAGTTCCCATGGAACAGTTCTGCTCAAGAGCTCAGTCTGGTAAAGCCATCAGAAGAGAAAGCAAACAGTTCTCTACAGCTTCCTATTTAATGGACTAAAAATCCTCTATCAATCAGAACCATAGTGTTTCTTCCAAAGATAAACCCTTGCTCTCATGCTAAAGAAACAGGACCTGTGAAATGTTGATGGTGCTCAGGGTTGTGGGCTGGATGATACATAACAGCACAGACAGAGAGCACAACCTGCTATGAAGAGGTAAGTGTCCACTGGCACAACAAGGTCATCATCACAACTGAGGATGTGTCCAGTTCTAGAATATCTAAATCATTCATCTTTCAAATCTGAAGCAGAAGGAACTAAAGCAATAGATGAGAATAAGCAAGAAGGTGAAACACTGTCTTGAGCTGAGATCTGTAAAAGAGGCTGAAGAGGGACAGAGAGGCAGGGTGTCTTGCTTTGAGGGAAACCCCAAAATGTTTACCAAAAAGTAGAGGAGAGGATTCCTCCACAATAATCACATCACTCTTTATTAAATTTAAGAACAGGAACTTTAATTAGAAAATGGATATAAGAAGGATAATTGTTCTTAACTACTATATATATAATATAATATATAATGGCCAATCTTCGCAAACAAAGATTTGGGAAGGGCTCTCCCCATGTGGGTGTACCCTCCGAGCCTGCGCAGTGGATTTTTTTGGTGAGGCACAGCGTGCGCAGAACTGGCCCCACCATTTAAGTCCTAAGGTTCATTTGCCATGGCTGAGCAAGCTTGGACAGTGACAGTGAAGTCTCCTTGGGACTATCTACAGCACCCAGTACTAACCGGGGCTGACCCTGCTGAGCATCCGAGATCTGACGGGATCGGATGGCAGGGAGGCTTTAACTGCCAGGGACGGTCCGTACTGAGACTCGAACTCGCGACCTTGGGAGTCGGAGACCGGAGTGCTCTCCACTACGCCACGGGACCGCCCCTTTATATATATACATTTATATGTAGATACAGATATAACTGTAAACAGACCAGAGCAAACTACTCCCCCAGCACCAAAAGTAAAAACAAAAGAGAACAACCCCCAAAACAGTAGGTTCCTCCTGGAACAGTTATATTTATGGACAGTGTCAGGGTAACACCTTGGCTAGCTGCAGGGTGAATCCTTGGTCTTTTCCTAGCAAGGCAGAGACGAACAGTGCTCTCTTTGTCCTTTGTCCCAAACAAAGAAGGAAAAGCTGAGAGTGAAGGGATGATGATAGTTCCCAGGAAAGCAGATGTGACTCCTCTCCCTCTCTCTCAGGTCGCTGCTGTGGTGGGGTGGGCAGCCACGACACTGCGGGAGATGGTGAAACCGGGGCGGTGACTGGGGCCCCAAATGCCGAACCAGGAGCAACAGCAGTGGCAGGAAAAAAACTGGCTTACTCCACAGTAACAGCAAGGAGCAGGAGAAACGGCTTCTCTCCCACAGCAGCACACACAGACAGAGCTGTGTGATGTCTCCAAGGACAAAAAACAGACAGTGCAAACCCGTTCCCCACCACATCTTCCCCCAGTCTGCCCCCACCCAAAACGATCAAAAAGGAATTGGTAGCAGTTAACTTCTTTTGTTAACTAATGGCATGGGGCGTTAGTTGCAGGGAGAGAATTTTTCCTTTAACATCCCCAAAACTACAAGACAGGGCTATAGACTTGTGTTGCTGACACTGTTGGATGCTGATAATTTCTGGTCCACTCAAAGCATCTAGAGTGGGGGTTTCTTATTAGTTATAATTGTAGACACACTTATATTTTAAAGTCATCCAGTGCCAAGCAGGGTCATCACAACTCATTACCATAAAATTACCTTCCCCATCTTTGCCCTTCTTACACCAAAAAACCCGTTGTCTGTACTGGTACAGGATGTGGCCTATAAGTGTGCCCATAATTAAAAGGTTGAGCTACTCTTGTAAACAAATTACCATGAACAAAGGGGTTTACAAATGCTGGCTAATTAGTTTGGATTCCCTAAAGCTTTTAGCTGTTTTTTTATTCAATAAAACAGTGTAAAATCTCTAGCCTGAAAAGTCTAATAGGAATTGGCATAAAACTAAATAATTGATATTGTCAGCGATTGCAGCCCTCCAATGTTATTGTCTGCCAGTAAGAGGGATGCTGTTATTTCCTGAGAAGATAAAGAACTCATTTTAATGAATTAACAATATAAATGGTAGACAGCTGGCTTTCAACAGCCTCTCAGGAGATAATGTTTCAGGTTGAGGTTGTGGGACCAGTGAAAAAACCCTTCAAACAGGGACTTGATGAGAGACATGTTCATCACCTGTTATGCTGAGGGGCCAAATCCCTGTTGCTTTATTCTCCACAGACATGCTGTTGAAGACTTCAGGCTCATTTCCAAGGTTGGAAGGATCAGGAGCCAGCTCTGCACCTGAGCAGGTACCTGAAGGCACCTGTGGGGAAGGGGAGGATGCCTCGACCCCCACGAGGCAGGGGATCAGCTGCAGCTGCTGAGAGGGTGGTGGAGGAACAGACTTGATGGGGAGCAGTGGAGTGCAAACAAGTAGTCCAACATATTGTGTGTATTTGGCACTACGAAGGTCATGTGAGTGCTTTCTGGGGAACTCTTACCAGTCACACAATATCATGCTGCCTACTGGGTAAACTGGTTTGAGAAAGCAAGCTGAGTTGTCCCTCAGCCAGCGTGATGGCTTCCAGGTTCTGTTCATGGCTCTGCTGCTCTTCTGCTGCTCCAGGTATTTTTCCTGGGTTTTTTGTTTCTTTGGGTATTATTATACTTCTGTTAAAGCACAATGAACTAAGTCCCTGAGAGTGTAATTTGGTCACATCATATCCTAGGATGTGATTTAATCCACTTTGCCCATCTTTATCTTCGTTGTGTTGGGAACCAGCAGTTTGTAGGGCTCCATACAGCCCACCTCACGGTCTCCCAGCCTTACCAGCCTTTCTCAAGCTGCAGCCTTCTGCAGTCTTATCAAAATAACAAAACATAGTGTTTGGACAACGGTTATGTCATATGCAGATTTTTAAGTGTTGGGTTTTTTTCTTGCAAAAGTGAAGCACTTAGTGTCTGAAGAAATGTTTGTATTGTCTCAGTTCCTGCGGGGACCAACACGCTGCCTGTGTGCTCTCTGTGATCAGCCCCATGATCTCTTTTATCTGTTCTCTGTGCCAGTTTGTCACCCAAGCAGGATTCCTGCTTTGAGTAGAAGGTGTAAGGACCTGTTTCAACCCACTCCTCCCACCTATCTCCAAAGCAGAGCTTAGAGCAGATTATTTGGTCTCTACCAAAAGCAATTGTTTTAAGGCTATGAGTTAGTAGTAGCTGGATCTAGGCCTTGCTTCGTACTTTGATATGAAGGAAATGATCAACTTTCAAGGAGGCAAGCTGTTACCAGCTCTTTCAAAGGAGGTCAGAGACACGAAACATCAGGAAAAATCAGAGCAAATAGTGATAAGGGCCACAGATCAGCAGAGTTAATAGCAAGTGAGAATGTGGAGAGCGCTGAAGTGGGCTTGAATGTACAGGGCCAAATTGCAAGCTGGCATAGGCTAGTTAGGCTTTGAAGGCAATGACCTGATCCTGTGTATATTGCCTGCAGATCCATCCTGGAGCAGCCTTGTCAGAGAGCCGTAAGTCCTTGTCATTGATAGCAACAATGGCAGAAAGAAAAGAGAACTTTTTTTTTTTCACATTTTTTCTTTATTTGTTGAAAGGCATTGGTTTCCTCTGAAGAAAACTAAAATAGCTTCATACAACGACTTGGCAGCCTGGAATATATCTCTCAATAGCCAGTGTGAAGCGCAGCAGAGCAGCATCTCATTCTTTATGGAACATAATGCACAGTAATGCCACTCAGAGAGCACCTTAACAAAAGTAATGAGTTTCACAATTTTTTAAGCACACAAACCCTTCTGCTTTCATAACCATTTCCCTCCAGTACTCCCATCTCATACATGGACTGAGACCAGTCCTTCTCTCTTGCCCTTTCTCAGGTACAGTAGAAAGCTTCCTGCATCCTTGGGAGAGGACAGTGACCCCTTGTCTCTGCACATCTCTCCTTATCCTGCTCTCCTGATTTTACCCCAGGCTGCTTTTCTAGTGTAAGGCTGGGAGGAGTAGCAAGAGCAGGAATAAATCCATGTGGGTTGCTCAGCTTGCAGGTGATGGTGTGTTTTCCTTACCAGCCTTTTTTCCCCAAACCCCAAAAGAGTGATCGAAATAACGAGTTCATTTGCTATAGCAATAGAAGTACCTAAAATGCATTTAGATCCTGGAGAATTCTGAAAGGACTAAGTGTTTGTTTTGTTCCTCATTGCCAGCGCTGCTGCTCTGAAGGATGTGTGGCATAGTACAGGAGCTGGGTGCAGGGCTGTGGCATCCTGTGCGAGACACAATTAGGTCAAAATAAGTATCTTCAGGTGAGCTCATTGAATAGGTTCTTCATCTGAAGCCATGAATGTTTGTGCTTCCAGTGCATGGTATCTGGGAGAAGGAGAAGCTGAGGGTGGGAGAATTCACATGTCTTGAGTGTGCATGGTTAATTAAAGACAAGAACTGGGAAGATTTAAAGCTGCATGTGGGCAGAAAGCTGGGACAAACCTTGACTGTTGGTGGTGTTGGAACCAAATTCTTCTAAGGCCATCCCACTCCCTGGAGGCCCCTCATCACCACAGCCCACGGTTTAATGTAGAGCAGAGAGTGTGGCACCTAGACTAGATTTGCAATGGAAATGGGGCATATTGTCGTTCAGAATGAAGTTCAGCAGCTGAATTCTGAAGGCTCTCTAACAGGAAAAAAGTGGCTCCTCAATTAGGAAGCTCAGCTTACAGTCAGATGAGGTTTGCACAGAACACTGAGTTTTTGTTAATTCATGCAAAAGTACAGCTTTGGGGCCTGCAGGATACCCTCTGCTCCCATTGCAAGAATTCACCACACTCTGTGGAATTGCAGCCTAGTGGAACAAAGATTAAACTGAACTTTATTCATTCAGAAAACAAATACACCTTTTTTCCTTGCCATCTTGACAAGCTGTAGATTTATTTCCCTTGTCTATACTTAGGGGCTTTTGTTCCCCACCAGTGCTCCTGAGCCACTCCAAATGCTGATGAACAAAAATGCTTTCTCCCCTACAGGATAGAGGATGTTTGTTTCCAGCTTTTAGTGACTTTAGCTGTTTGTGTTCCCTTTGTAAGATCGCATCCAAATGTTACCATCTGAGAGTAGAAAAATTCAGTTCTGATTCATATTCTCAGCTATTGTAAACTGGAGTAACTCTTGAATTCAGTGGAGAGATGTGTGTGTTCCTGCAGCTCGAGGCTGTCTAGGTCCTATGGCTTTCCCAGCTCATTTTAATGGATCTTTGTGTCCGATCTGTCCAGCCTGAAATGGGCATTACTAGTTCCAAATGTCATTGGAGGCACCTCATGGCTTCTCACAGAAGTAGAGTTTGCTGAGTACAGCAGTATGAAAATTTATGGTGTAAGCAAGAGGACCATTTAACACTCTTCTTGTTCAACACTCTTGTAAGAAGAGGCTCAGAGGTGACCTCAGCACTGTCTAGAACTACCTGAAAGGAAGTTCTAGCCAGATGGGGGTTGGTCTCTTCTCCCAGGCACTCAGCAACAGGACAAGGGGACAAGGGCTCAAGCTCTGCCAGGGGAAATTCAAGTTGGATACCAGAAAAAAATTCTTTCCAGAGAGAGTGCTCAGGCATTGGAATGGGCTGCCCAGAGAGGGGGTGGATTCACCATCCCTGGAGATTTTTAAACACAGATTGGCCATGGCACTGAGTGCCCTGATCTGGTAAAGGGACTGGAGTTGGCCCAAGGGTTGGACTTGATGATCTCGGAGGTCTTTTCCAACCCAATCCATTCTATGATTCTAATGAAATCTTGCCTGTAACTTTTGCTGTGGACAGATGCTTTCATTTTTCTCCTCCCTCATTCACCCTGCAGTACAGTTCTGAGCTTTCCCTGGCATTTCTGGGGTTTGTGCAAGTAACTGCTCTAAAAACTAGTTAAGTGATTCAGCCAGGGTGAAAGGACTCAGACCTCTCAGACTCAAGCGCCTTCTGTTCCACGTAGACAGGCTTCCCTCCCACTCCACTGCTCAGCACAGGTGGATTAGCAGATCCTCCAGGCCAGAGCCCCACATGATAGGCAGGCTGCAGTATCCCCAAAGACCCAGTTACATTGCCAGGTGACCAGAACTAATATTTGTGTTCTTGTAATAGGTCTCACAGGCAAGGAGGACAACAGGAGGTATCGACAACAGAGAAAACAACAGCACTGGGCTGTCAGCCTGTCCCCAGAGTTTTAGATTGCAGCTAGGGATAAATTAATGGGTTTTCCTGGATGTATCAGTAGGGCAGGATGGTCCTTCTGCTTACTTTTATGAAGACTGTAAAAGATACAACGAAAACTGTGAGTCTACAGGCAAGTATACAAAATGTTTCTGTTGAACAGAGGCTGGATGGGCTTTAACATCCATTTCATGCTCCCAAAGAATAATGTTCAGTTATATGGCAGTGACATTTAGAGGGTCTTCAGTGTATGCCCATCTGTCCAGTATCTGGGTCACTGGGCTGGCAGTCTGAACAGATGAAGTGGTGGCCTCCCCATTTTGCAGAAGGTGAACTGGAGTTCAGGTATTTAATCTCCTGCCCAAGATTATGCAGAAAGATTTTCTCAGGACTGCAACTGAATGCAGGCCTTGGATTCCCAAAGCTGTACCTTAAACAGAATGGACATATTGTTCAGCTGGTGGGTCTAATCAAGCAGCAGGATACATCCTCCTGGGGCTTGGGCAGCCCTGAGCAGAACCAGAGAAGCGCTTGTGACAGTGGAAGAGACCTAGAAGTCACTTGGTGAGAGCCAGACTGAGCCCAGCAGCAGGCTCAGTAGTTCTTTCACAGTTGTCCTGGAGATTTTTCCTGAGAAAATAAAGCAGGAATCAGCCTGGCTCTAGCCAAACCTTTGAGCAGTATTTCCCCTGCTCCTGAGATTATATTACTTTTATAGGTACACCGGTGTGCTTTTAGCTAAGAAAGACCACAGCTCACAATTAAACTGTCTCTTCAGACAACCTATCGACATGTCTGTATATTGAGTCACAAGTATAATACTGCTGCCACAGTGAGCTTGTGACTGAAAATAGCCCACCCAGGCACAGGGAGGTGATTCGGCATTTTGGAGGACCTCTTGGCAGCACTTGAACCAGCAGTGCTCTGCACAGGCTGGAGGCAGCAAGACCAGACATCTGCCCATGCTGGGATCTTGTCCTGCCCCATCCAGCAAATCTCCTCCTGCCCCATCCAGCCAATCTCAATGTGCAGTATCAGACGTGTCTGCAGCTTGCTCAGTTTATAGGAAAATACCACCGAATTACAGACTGGTGAGGAAGGTGGGAAGGGATCTTAAGGCTCATCTCATTCCATACCCCTGCCATGAGCGGGGACACCTTCCACTAGAGCAGCCCCATCCAGCCTGGCCTGGAACACTTCAGGGACTTTCTGAAGGGTGTTCTTAGTTTTGCAGTGTACTGTCTGGAGAGGGAGCATCTGCCTGCTGGAAGGGGAATTATGGGATTAGATCACATCCCTCCAACCTCTTTTATGACCTGCAGGGTCCTTGTCTTTGGAGAAGGGCCACTGGTAAGGGGAAGGGCATACACGTGAACAGTACAGGTTTGTAGGCAGCAGAATAAAGGTCAGGAGGACAGATGCATATATTATCTAGGAGAGAGTATATAGGTACAAGTGGGTGCAAGGCAGGCTGCAATGGGCTGAATTGCTCCAAGCAGGAGTTCCACAGGCCAAGGCTGCTGTCACTGTCATGCAGAACTACCTTATGGACCAAATCTGGTCAGTCCCCCTCCATACATCCTAGGGAATCACTTCTTGTTCCAAAGACATCTCAGGCCACTTTCTCTTGGCCTTTATTTCATTCATGTGAAATGGGCAGGGAGGAGCCAGAGTCCTTTGTTATAATTCATGAGACTGCCTTGAGTCTTGCTAATGCCAGACATATGAATTTACAAGTTATTTGATAAATTGAGCAATCTTTTCTTTCAGGAAGCCATTTCTGACACATTTTGATGTGTGATATCATCTAGAGACTTGTTAAGTTTTTCTTGTTCTGGAAGCAATAGAGATTTTGGTTGTTCTCTTTCTTTGAGCTCTGGGCTTACTGCTTTGCCTGAGAACTTGGACTCTAAATCAAAATGAATTTTCAGTAATAGTTCCGTGCAAAAAAAGAAGAAAGCTTTGCCTATCCGTGGATTCAAATGGATGTCTGAATTTGGTAGGTGTGTTTGTATGCTGAATTTAAGGGAAACTAATTAATAGAAGTAAACCATCAGCTTTTCCTATGAAAAAGTTTTTGAGGTGTTGTGGGGTTTTTTAGGTGGTAAAGAACTACAGTATTCCTCCAAGTGAACACTTCATTTTACCAAAAATACAATTTTCACTTTCTTTTTTTTTTAACCAGAATATCAAAAAGAAATACGTGCAGTTGCTTTCTTGTCTGTTTCTGTTTGTTTGTCTTTGGTTTTTGTGGGTTTGGGTTTTTTTGGAGAGGCAAACTGAAAACTGCATCCCTAGTACGGAAAAGTGCCCTCTTGGCTTTGAAACTGCTGCTTCTGGTACCTCAGCAGGTAGAGGTGGGAGCCCTTCCTGTCACAAGTTGTCATGGTTCATTGTTTTAGCTCCAAAGGTGACTGATGTGTCAGCAAGGATGATGGTTATCATGAATATGCATAGCAAGAGATGTAGCTGTTCCAAGCAGCTCAAAGTCAAAATGTCAGCCGGGCTTAAAAAAACAAAACAAAACAACCCTCCCTTCAAAAATAGAAACATCCCCTTCCCCCTTGCTCCTGTTCTTGGCAAAGAGGGCTCAGACAGGGAGCAGACTTGCATTCATTAGAGGTTAATGCACCCAGGGTGGGAGCTCCCTGTGTATGAACATCACCACCTGCATCCTGCAAATACCAGTACAAAGGTTTTTTCTTTGTGTTTGGGTTCATTTGGACTTGGGTGTTTGACCTCAATCATGAGATGGCTTTGTTACTTTAGCCCTATACACAGGGTGTAGCTGTGGTGAGGAACCTGTACAAGTGGGAGATGCTTCCCTGCATCCCAAACACAGCAGCTGTGGTGCTCTGCAGGAAGGAGTTTCCTGAGGAGCTGTGCTGTGTGGGATCCTGTCTGGCACTCTGTCCTGGGAGGGAATGGAGCGATGAGGAGCACTAATGTTTGCCTCTGGTAACCCACTGGGAATCCTGGTGTCAGCTTTTTGTTCAAGGGACAAGGTGAAGAGCCTCTGAAGTGTGGGCTGGCAACTGTGGAGGAGACAGCTCCATTCTCTGCTATGAAAAACCCATTTTCAGTCCAATTACCAAGAAAATGTGGGTTTAAAAGACAGTTTCTCTGTGGGGAAAAAGCTAAGAGATTGAGCGAGTGGAAAATTCCTCGGGAAATCTAATGTGAGGCAAATTCCCATAATGATATGAAATTATTTTTGTAAAGAAATGGGTTGATTGTTTTTTCCTGCTGTTTTTTTCGGAGGGACTATGCCTCTGTTCTGGAGAACTATTGTATATCCCAGTGAGCTTTAACAGAAAGGACATGGGAAGCATTCATAATGAAAATTAATAAGTTTCTGCTGATTAGTAAGAGATACTCAGGACTTGTCAAACACAATGGAATTAGTAACAAGTTAATCCATCAAATCTGAGGCTTGCATCAGTGACCAACTCTTCCAGATGAGGACACAGAGGAAGAGTAATTTGATAAAGGCCACTGAAAAGTTAGGAGCAGAGCTGGGATGCCCACATAGGAATCAGAGGACCCTCAAAATAGTCCCACTTGCTGTAAAACAGGATTTATCCCTTGGATCCCTACTGAATCTATGCCATGGAGAGAGGGAGCTCCAGAACACATACCCCAGCCTTGATGCTCTGACCCTGGGCATGCTGGTGCTGGGTGTGCTTGAGGTGCAGTTTGCTTTGGCAGGGCATCCTTGTCTGCAGCATCTGGTTCTCTGGGAAGGACCACCTGTGCCTGGGGGTGCCATGGCAGCAGAGAGCAGCCATTGGGAGCTGCTGTCCCTGTGGCAGACACAGCTGCCAGGGCATTCAGCCAGCACATACCTGGGCTCTGGCTGAGGTGTCAGTGTGCAGCTCCCACATTGGAACTTCTGAATGAGCTCCTCGGGCATGTACTTTTCCCAGGTATTTCAGAGCTCCACTAGACCTGATTTCCAAGGGCATTAGGTGCTCAAGTACCTTTTGAGAATAGGAGACTGTGTCTCTCTTTCCTCCTATGTGAAATGGAAGTAAGAGCACTTCATCACACTCCTGTGTTCAGACTGCATTAAAGGCATCAAATGCTACAGGAATAAAGGACAATAAATAACAACTTTGCCTTTTTGTTGCAGCACTAGCAGGGACCAGCAGCAGCAACTGGCTCTGCATTCCAGCCATCCCCTGGGGTCAGGGTTTCTGGCTTACTTGGTTTTTAGCAATAATTATTTGGTCACTTTTACCTGTTTGCCCTTTTGTGTGTGTTTGCTGGGAAACACAGAGGACTCTTACTCCTCTTTTGGTGTGAGCTCCTGGGTAAGCTGTGTTTGATCAATGCAGCATCCCTGTGCACACATTCCTGCCCTTTTAAACCAAACCCAAAACCTCATGTTGCTCCACACTGCTGTGGTCCTGTATTGTCTAAGCAAGGAACAGAAGCCAAGCTTTTCAGTTCTTGTGTTTGCTGCTCTGTTCTTTGTGAGGAACAGCAGGTGTCCTTCGGCTGTGCTGGATTTGAGGTAGCATCAGACTAGATAAACAACCAGGAGTTAAAGAAGTGCACGCAAACCAATTATAATTACATGATAAAATAAGAAGACGGTGAGTTAGAGAGGAAACCATGACAAGCTGGTGGAGTCAGCGTGGTAGGAGACTGAAGGGGTAGCACTGGGACTGCCTGACATGTCAGGATGAAAACAATCAGGCACAAAAGGGTATGTAATAAATGGGGCACAAACCTTCTTTGTCCCCTGGCAACTCTGCTTTGGGCACCTGCTTGATATCAAAGAAACCTTCCAAAACTGAAAGTTATCAAAAGAGGCAGAAAGGAGGAAAAAAAAGAAGCGTTATTGTTAAAGCTGACATTAATTTTCATTCTCAATTTAGTCTCATAAATGGCTCTTGGGGGTAATGAGTTACCTGAATCAAACTCTATTGAGGATAGAAATTATTTTTAATTATAATGCAGAATAGACTGATTGGTTTGGAGAATGTGTCTACTGGAAGCAAAGCAGAATTCCTGGTGGCATCTCTTCAAATAATGTGATTTGCAGTAATGATGTGAGGCTGTCAGGGGGTTCCTTTCATTCAAGAACAGTAGCCATCAGTCTTAATTTGGTAATGCCTCACCTTCACCCCTCTTCTCCCTCTTTCTGCTTTCCCATGGAGGAGAGACTTCATGACACTCAAAATGGCTAATGGTGTTGCCCTGTACATAGGAGATGTAGGAACAAGAAAACATAACCTGAGAGCCAGCAAATGAGCCAGGTCTAGCACCAGTGGTAAAGATTGTGACCCTTTGAAGATGTTCATAATTTGGACAGACAGCACAGCCTTTCATTGCAGAAGGGGAACACTGTGCCCCCTCAGAGGGTGGATGCTCACCTGGGGAAAAGGGCATGAAAATGCAAGGAGGTTAATGTTTTGCCGCTGGTGCAGCAATGACATTCAAATCCTTACAGGATATGTTTAAGCTTTCTGGGGAAAATTTAGTCCTTAAGTATTGAGGGTCCTCTTGTGGCCCTGGGAGCACAAACGTGGGTGCCAGGGGACACAGAGGCCGAGTGCCACCAACCTACAGACTGAACTGACTCAGCATGGCCACACCTTGCTGTTTAGAAAGAATTTAAGAACAGAATTGAGTCAGAGAAAGGGAAACAACCAAGGACAACATGTAATAGCAATCCTTCTTTCTAATTAAATAATGGTAGTTAATTAATTTCTACTGTATTTTCTTCCTGAACACTGGCAGATATAGAGAGGACCCCCATACTCAGGGGCTCTCCCTCTTGCAGGGGGCCTGAACACTTGGGAGCATTTCTGTTGCCTGAAGATGGGTGGCTGGTGCTGTTGGAGATGTGCTGACATGTCTTACCGGGCTCCCAGCTGGTGCTTCAGAGGGTTCAGGTCTCTGCAGGGTCAGTGTCACATTTGTCAAACCTGACAGTAGAATTGTACTTTTAGGAACTCAAATCTCAATCTGTACAATTCATGGTGCCCCCTCATTTTAGCTCTGACCCCCTCAGGTCTGTACCGTGGCAGTGTTTCCAAAATCTTTGCTGACCATGTGATGATAAGATGAGCTTCCAGTCTGAACAGTTGCACTGGTGTTTGGGAGAGTCACATTTTCCCTGTCCCCAAAGAGAAGAGGAACCTGGGGGAAGGACTGGGGTTCCTAGCACAGAGAAATGGGAGCTGCTGTCCTGGGATAATGGTGGAGAGGAGTTCCTTATATGCACAGCATCAGAGCATTTATGCTCTTTCATAACCTCATGCAGAAAGTGAAATATTTCATTAAGTTATTTGAATCCATTAGCAATGGATTTCAGGAAAACACCAGTAATGTATGTAACATGCACCCAGGAGAAACAACAAATGGTTAGTTAGAGAATTTAGATTTTAATTAAGTAGATAACGTATGCTTGCATTTAGTCTTACAAAAGAAAATGTATTCACTGTAGAGTAGCTGGGTTCTATTAGATTTCCCTGAACATAAAGAGAAGGGTTGATTATTACTGATTACTGAACTATTAGAGGTTTGTGCCTTGAGCAGCTTGATTGTAGCTGTTTGTTTCTGTTGCTAAAAGGGCTCTTGTCTGCTACCCAGATATATGTGAAATAGGCAGTGTTTGGACTCAATTCGAAAATTAATTCTAGGTTACAAACCTCAGCAAATGATCCAAATCATAGTGCTGGTTACTTCTCTCTGGTCATAACAGCAGGTTTTCATAGCTTCTGAAAGCTGGTAGTGAGGATGCTGCACATCACCCCCACTCATGAGAGGCCAGAGGTCACGGGGAAAAGAGCTCTTGGAAGTGAAAAGCAGACTCGGAGCTTGCCAAGGGTATTCCCATGCTCTGTCATATCTCTTTTGCATGGGAATATCAAGAGATTAAAAGACATAAAACTGCTTTATGTCTGGATGTATCATGAATGTTAATTTGATAAGCCCAACAACAAGTTAGGAGGTAACCAAACAGGAGTAGTGATTTAGCAGTAGGGAGACTGAGGCACAGGGTTGTTAAGTGATTTACCTTTGAAGAAAGCCATAGGACATCCCATCATGGGATGCTAATCTCCCAGCTCCAGCCACTACCTCTGCCTAATTATCCATGCTCCTGTATTTGCAGCATGCAGAATGCTGCTGTTCTCCCTGTTTCTAAAGCCAATGCTAAAGCACAGATAAAAGGTGAGATTTCAGGAGCTTCTGTAAGATAGAAGTCCCCGGTTCTTGAGCTGTCCCAGCAACTTTCTCACTGCAGAGCAGTCAGAAAGCCAGAGGCTCTGCTTCACACCTGAAGTGATCTCTTTTGATGGGTAACTGCCTAGGGAAAGGGTTTGCCCAGAAGGTAGTACAGCCAGATCATACCCAGCTGTCCAAATGGCACTTTGGGCTCTATCAGATGAAAATATGTTGGGATAGTTTCCCATTGCCCTGATTTCCTAGAGACCAGAAAGTGGCTGCTGGCCTCGAGGGAAAGGGAAGGAAAATATATCTGAAACCTCTCTTTCTTGACCTTGGTCTAGTTCAGTACTGCTTAGCCAGACACAGCTTCTAAACCAAAGTTCTTGGTTTATACACACACTTTTAGTCTTTCTTGAGCTCTTGTCATCTATTCCCATCATCCTGAAATGCCTCCTAGCATTCAGATTTCTGTCTTGCCTGTTGTTTGCCTGAGTACACAGGGAGGACCTCAGTTCAGCCATCACCTTGATGTAGTTACCACATAAAATGCCCAGCTGTTGTCTCCAGCAACAGACCAGAGATTTGCTCTGCAAGGAAATATTTTTCTGGCTGTATTTGATGGTAAAACCTGAAGGAACTGAGGTGGAAAAGTGGGGAGTCCAAAATCTCTTGCATCTGTGGTCCTAGAAATATGTCTGAGTATCTGGAAGAAGGACTTGTTAATAATTTCCATTAACAGAAGACAAGCTTCTTAAACTGCTTTAGTTTGTGATAGAACTCTGTATGCCTAATTACGCTTTGTTGAAGTTATCTTTAGAAAGCAGTAATCTACATTGGGCTACAGATGTTGATAAGGGACTTGGGAGAGCTGGGTCTGAGTCCTTACTCTGATTCAGAAACAATGTGTGTCTCTGAAATGCCTGCACCCCACCTTCCTGGGAAAGATTGATGCTGCAATTCACAAAGCTGCATTTTATTAATTTTTTTTTGGCATCTCTAAAGCTGGAGATAGGCAACTCCACACACCCAACAGTGAAGGAGCAAGTCTGATCTGACAGGCATTCTTTAGACTCATGCATCCTAAAACTCCTATAGAAAATTAATACCTATAAGATGCATGGGAGAAGATTTTGTCATCTGTTCTTGCTGAGTGTGTAGGTGAAAGAAAAGCTGACCTTTCCTGTGCCCCTCGTTCAGCATGTGTCATCTTCTCTTGCACTTGTGCTTCACAGCTGAAGGAATTGGGAGGAATTATTTTTCCTTTGCGTATTTAGGACAGTGAAGAGTAACTGCAATTGTTAAAAGGCTGATACACCTGTGAGGTGCCTTTCACAAGATGGAAAACACTGTGCAGGACAAAGGCAGTGTCTAAGGCTCTGGCTGAGCAGAGAACAAAGCCTGTGCTGCTGTTACTGCGTGGCTGCACAGGCACAAGTGATAAAATGCCTCAAATGGACAAAACCACAGTGGAGTCCCCCTGATTCCTGCTGAAGGCAGCATTCCTGGGGCTGCATTGTCCATGTGGAACAGGGTCTCAGGGCTGTCTGGTGCCCTTTGCAAGGGGGTGCTGCTGTAATGATCTGTGGGCAAGTTTGCAGCCACTCAAAGTAACAGTAATGAGATGTATTATTTGGGATTTTAGCTTCTCATAACAATGAAACCTTCCTTCTACCCTTCTCATTCCTTTAATACTGGCTCATGTGTCCAATCCAGTTAAATAAACCAGGAAAGTAACCATTAATGTCAAAGTTCCATAATTAAATGCTGACTGACTCACCATTCAGGCTTGCAACACTGTACTGTAATTTTTAAAGAATATCCAAGTTGACATTAGAATTTTTAAACAGATTAATTAGTCACATTTCATTTTAAGTGCTGCTGACTTAATAGGTACTGCTAATGTACAGTATGTATTTACTTAAAGCCATTATAACATAATATTTACAGGATATTAACATATATTAATTACTGTATAATGAACCTCGTGACTACAATATTGCAATTCTTGCATAGCTGTAAAAGTTTTATCATCTTTTGAGGGGGGAGAGAAATTAAAATAAATTGCATGCACACTGAATGCCTATTTTTCATAG
The DNA here is from genome assembly GCA_013396695.1 of Sakesphorus luctuosus. NCBI lineage: Eukaryota > Metazoa > Chordata > Aves > Passeriformes > Thamnophilidae > Sakesphorus > Sakesphorus luctuosus. Next base: position 17,429 of record VWZD01001011.1, on the reverse strand, counting down.
GAAATGTGCAAATTATAAGAAAATGTAAAACAGGGGACCCAGTTAATCACAAACAGCTAACAAATGCTCTGAGACATGCTATAATGTTTTTATGAGCATGTTTTACAACCCATTCATTACACTGTCTGTCCTTCTGAAAGCTGGTTATTAGACTGACTGTGCAAAGTAACACTTGAATATCTGTGCAACTAGCCATGAAATCACAACTAAGTTGATCACTTTTATTTTCCCTTTTTTGTTCTGGAAGATATCCTAAAGTGTTTGACCTCACACTGTAATTCCACAACACGTGGCAGTGCAATCCATGTTGCCAGAGGTCATGCTGAGAGGCAGCGTGGGGCTGGCACAGAGGGGTGTGTTGTGGGAACAGATGTGTCCCACTCAGCCTCCTCTTCCTGGGCACAAATCATTTTGGATGCTGGAGTGGGAGATAAACCATGGCCTCGTGTTGCTCTTGTCCCTCTGGCCCTGTGCTCACGTTCAGTCCCATGGGCTGGAGCAAGGAAGGGTTTTCTCTGGGTCCCTTCTGCAGGGGGCTGGGACTCTGAGGGGCTGCAGGCTGTGAGGTGGCTTCCTGTGTCCCCCTTCAGGAGTGTCCACGTAGGATTTGCTGGCTGGAAACAAGGATGATGATATTGCTCAAGACAAGGGGGCACAAAAGTTTGTCAGGTGACAAAGAGAGAATGTTTGGTGTGTGTTGTGCGTCAGCTGCCAGGGTGGGCTGTCTGTCAGGAGGAGGTTAAAGGTGTACTTAAACTCAGATGCTGAAGGAAGTAAATGCTCAAGGCCTGCCCTGCCTGCTCCTTTTTCATTATGTGTCTGATGTGCAAAATAATGGAAGCAGATAACCCCCAGAGACCTCGCTGCTAACCCCACAGGCTCCTGTAAAGTGAGCACACACCACGCCACGAGAGGCACAAAGGGAGCAGCACGGGCGAGTGACAGCCAGGCAGCACTGGCATTCTGCAATTTCCCTTCCACTGCCACGTTACAAACGGCTTCATATTCAAATGGCTGCCTGTCTATGATTGTCCAATTATTCACTGCATTCTTTCTTTGATGGCACAGATGTTCTCAATTTCTTGGAGTAGAGGGGTTTTTTTCATCTAAAAAGTCGTTCCGCCTCAGAAATGCAAAATTCTCCACAGTTCACCAGGTTCTCTGATGGGTTTGCATAATTGGTCTTCAATTTGCCTATTGTTTTTGTAATAGAAAGCCTGTGTTTAATTTCATTTTTGTAAACCTGTAGAAAGAGCAGAACATTCTGCCATTTATGTCATTCTCCTCATTAGGATCTGAGCGGGTTGTGAGCATTTAGACTTGATTATAAGGCACAGATTGTGCTGAAAGGAACACATGCTTTCCTCTTCCATTGTTTTAAACACATTACAAGGCTGATCCAGCAAGATGTTAAACATGCTCAGCTCTCTTTGTACCCTTGTGAGAAGTTCTTATCTCCTGGCAAGGCCAGGCCTGTTGGTTCGGCTGTGCTGGCATCCAGGTAGGGCAGCCCAGGTCTGCTGGGGACAGGAACTGTGCAAATCATGGACATGGGTGACTGTATAATTTCCTGGGAAAGGACATTCTGATGTCAGTTCTCAGTGACAGCTGCAAGTTGCCTTTGCAATAAGGAGGTGTCACACTTTCCTAGGGACTGTTTCCTTTAGTGTAACTATAAACATATCTGTATGGTTAAACTGCTAAACAGCATTTGTGAAATAACTTGGTCTTCTCTTTTATTTATCATTCTTTGATGCTCATTTATGTCTCATTCTTAAATGGAAAGGCAAGGTAGAGACACCTGTGTGGTACAAATATCAAAAATGCTACACAAGAGAGAAAGACATTTCTAAAACTTCATTGGAACACCAACAAGAAAATTCCAGCAAAACCTTATGCCAGCTAATGAGAGCTCTGGGTGTGAGGGGGAACTTAGTAAACGGAATCCTAGGAAATTAAAAAAAAATAAATTTAAAGATTAGAGGCTTGCTAAGATAATTCAAAAGAGAGAAAGGGATGACCCAGAGAATTCTAACCTCACAGCAATCCTTTGTAAAAGGATTAGGTTAGAGCTCCAGCAACAGAGACTGGACCAGTACTGCAGCTGTGCTGGTTACTCCAGGACCTGGCCAGCTGTGCTGGTAGCCTTCCCTGTTCCAGAGAAATTCCCTAAGCTTTGTTTTCCCCAAGGCATTCGGTGCAGAGTCATTAAAGGTTATTGGAAGATCTAAAGCCTCTCTGGCATGTATCGAAATGCAGGGACAGTGTGGAAAGGACCTTCCACCTCCCAGTGACAGTGGTACAGCCTTGCTGCAGTGTCACATGCTGCTTAGCCATGATTCCTTAATGCTTCTGAGAGGCTCATGGCAGTGTCCCAGAACAGCTTTAGAGAGGTTCAGCTTCCTGACATTATGGAAGAAAAGTCAAGTGTGGCTCTTTCCTCACACAGCCTGGCAGAGGCTGAGAAAAACCTGTCACAGTTGAATGCTGGCAGAAAAATAACCAGGCTCATCCTGTAATGGCTAGACTGGAGTATGCTGGGATCCTGGCAGTGGGACCAAGTCCATCCCAACATGGGGATGGATCAGCCTGTATGGATAGAGAGTGCATGGGTCCTGGAAGGAAACATGCCTTTCCTGCTGCTGCCAGTACATGTTTCTGACCCAGGAGAGAGTGTCTCCTCAACTCCTTGATGTGCTCAATAAAACTGACATTACAGGATAGTTTGTATGGAGGTAACCTGCTTTCTGGCAAAGTATACCTGTAACAAACCAGAGGGGACCTCAAAGTGACGGGTAATGCCAACCCTGTGGAGGTCTCTACATTTGTCTACAGCCTTGCTCCCTGTATCAGATAAACTGATGCCTCAGAAACAACTCTTGCACTATCTGTCTTAGAAGGCAGTGAGGAAATAGATTTACAAAGCTACACGCGTGTTCTGTAAGAAGATAACAAATACCTTTACTCAACAATACATCAAATGAGTGTGTTCTGAGATGGGGAGCCATAGATGCTACCAAAATCTCTGCATCAAAGCTCAGCAGTTTCCCCTCTCAGCACTGGGATTTCTAGTTAAAGTCACAAGGAACTGACAATTACTCTGTGTTATCAATATCAGTCCCTTACTTCTTTTGTGCTGGTTTTAGAAGGAAGAGAGATTGCACTGCTTTGTTTCACTTCCTTCTACTGTTAAATAAGAATTTTCTCTTCCAGAACCATCTCCTGTTTGGAGAAGAAATTGGTTATTTCTCAGCCTCTGTCTCAACAGATAGTTCTGTTGGTCAGCTCATTGAAATTCCAGCACTGTTTGCAAAACACTTGATTGGGATCCCTTTTCCCCCAGCATTACCCTCTTCCAAGATTGCAGAGAGGACAGAAGGAGGGGACTGGAATCAGTCCTTACTTCAGATGCTGAAATCTGCAGTTTGGGCCTGTTTTCACATTGCACTGTCTTGTACTGCCTCTTCCCCCACAGCTGCCTTTGCTCTCCATACAGCAGCTTGTGAGTGCTGGGAATGGGAATTGCCATCACACCCTGGTGTGAGGGAGCTGTTACCTGCTCTGCCTCTGGAGCAGAGGGCTGCAGCTTTCTTAGCATAACTTTGGTTGCTGATTGCCCAAACTCAGAAGACTCAGGGTCTGATTTTCTATGAGGGCCATGTGAGCTGGAAGGTTTGCTCTGAGCAGTGGGAAGTGCTGGCTCAGTGTTCTGGTAGGGCCCAACTCTGAACATCTGGATTGAGCAGTTGTCCTCAGAAGGCAAAAGTAGGCCACTGGCCTGCCAATCCATGCAGAAGTCAGTCTTTGTCATGGGAGGCAGGTGCTCAGAAGGCAACCATCCTTCGAAAGCAGATCTGATGCTTTAAATGTTACAGCTGCTTCTTGCTTGTCACTAAAAACTTGTCATCAAACACAGGAAATGCCGAGTGAACTTGATGTATCCACTGGTCATGTCAGCCTGCGGTTTTGGCAGGGCAGAGGTGGCAGAGCTGGGCTGTGCCCTGTAATGCCCCTGCCCTTGGCTGTGGCACAGCTCCATGTCCCCTCTCTCAGGGCCCTTCTCTGTGTGGCACATCCAGCCCTCAGCAGCATCATCTCTGGAGGGCAAAGGCCCTGCTTTGCAGAGGTGCTGCTTCCAGAGCTGGGGAGGAGGTGCAGGGGCAGGACTGACAGGAGCCTCTCGCCCCTGTGCTCAGGCACAACATCGCTGCTAATAGCAGGAAGTTTTTAGCATCCCCTGCCACATCATGGAGAGGCCTTGCTCAGTCGACAGGGATTTGTTATCTAAACATGACAGCTTAAGCTTTCCTTCCGAACTGCAAGGCCAGAAACAAGGCAGGTTGGAGCCTGGTTTGCACTTCGAGTTGCTCCCACTGAGCGTTTGTGTCCCTAAGGACAGAGAGATGGCAGCTATTTTCTATCTGATGACAATACTCAGCACCAGTCTCAAAAATGTCAACTGTAATTAAAATTTGTTTATATTTTCAAGCTTAATATTCCTTATTCTCTCATTGACAATTGCTGCTCCAAGCTCCCAGGCTTAACTGAATAGGAACAGTTTGTGTTTGTATTGCATGTTTCCTCTTTCTCTAGTCACTGATTTGTGGCTATATTTAGGAATGGCATAGTTTTAATTATATGCTCCTTATTTTTTCCTCCCTGTTTTTGTAGGCTTCTTTAATAACCAGCACTTACTTAAAATTTTGAGGCCTCAGGGGGAAAAACCCCAACAAACTATTCCCTCTATTATTCTATAGCAGACACAGTCCAAAGCCCTTTTCTGTGACAGTGTCACTAATTGTTTAATCCATGCAAAACAAGCTGCTTTCCACACTCACTCCATTGAGAAAACAGCAGGCTCTGTTCTCTGGTCATTAAAGACAACACACCCCTCCTGGTGCGTGGTCTCAGCTCAGAGACTGTTCAAGCAGGACACGGCCATGCCCGATGCCACCAGCTCACACTGGCACGGGCATTGAGGGTGGATCATGGCCAAGAATCCAGCAGAAACAACCCTGGTGAACCTGTGCAAAATCCTGGAGTGTTTTTTTTTTTTGGGTGACTGGGAAGACATGACTGCTGTAAGTACCACAGGCATATTTGCAGCACACTGGCAAATCCCACGTTTCCTTTTAATGTGAGGGATTGTAGGTGATGGATGGGCTTGTGCCATGTATCTGCCTTTGGAAGAGGAATTGTATCTGCAGAGTGCTGGAGGTAAACATGCACTGAGCCATCGAAGACTATTTTCCTTGTGAGGTGAGTAACTGAACCTGGACACAGCCAGCTGAGTGGAAAGTAAGAGGGTTTTAGAGGCATCCTGGGCCAAAAGGTACTTTTTACAGCAAAAGTTGTTCAGGAATATGTGCTATAATTGCATCTGCCTTGGCTGCCACTTCTACAGCTTGTGTAGAGTGGGACCTGAGCACCTGTTGAATGTGTGAGTGTCACCACAGGGAAGCTGGAGCTGTGCTGAGCTTCTCTTCTCCCTTCCAGAGCTATTTGGATTTTAATAGAATTTTACACAGAACTGTTTTCTCAGAAAATTATTGGTGTTTTCCATAATAATTAGTATCGATGTGATTTAGTTAATAATCTCATTAAATAAGTCAATAGACAAAACTCAGATCTCGACAGAGCTTTGGCATTGCTCAGTGCATGTGCTCTGCTCACAGAGCTCACTACACTCAGCTGGTGCTCCATATACAGCATCACACTCCCTGTCCTGTATGGGAAGACTTAGATCAGCACTCTCTCACAGAGTGTGTTTCCTTTCATTAAGATTCCATCTATTGTATTTGGTTATAACATCTTTTGTTAAAGTACCTCAAATTAGTTTACAAAACACTGGGCACTCTGGTTTCCAGAGATCACAGAATGGTTTGAGTTGGAAGGGACCTTGAAGATCATCTTTTTCCTCCCCTTGCCATGGGCAGGGACACCTTCCACCAGCCCAGTTTGTTCCAAGCCCCATCCAACCTCGCCTTGGACACTTCCAGGGATGGGGCAGCCACAGCTTCTCTAGGCACCTGTGCCAGGGCCTGCCCACCCTCATAGGGAAGGATTTCTTCCCAATATTCCATCTAACCCTACCCTCATCAGTTTAAAGGACCCCATGGAGAGTGTCCTTATAGTGCAATTATCTCAACAAATCGAATCTTCACTGTGCTACTTCTGTTTTCCCCTCCAGCTGGATGAGCCAGGCCCAGGCCTTATTTTGGGATATTTCTAATAATTTGTGCATAGCAGTGTGATGAGCCAGCTTGTTTGTGAGCTTGGTTTTACTTCATAAAGGGAATCTCTGTCCCTCTATTTTGATTGTCTGAGCTGTCTCTGGCAAATACCAGATGCAGGGAGACTTGGCCCATCTGGTTTAAGATTTTTTTCACAAGCCTTGTTCACCAGCCTGGCATAATTTGGTTTGGAAGAGTGGCCAAATGCATGGACATCTCTGTTGCTGCCAGCTGAAAAAAGGAAATGAAACAGCTGGATTTTTTCTGGCCTTCCTGAAGCCAAGCTTGAGCAGATCAGGGCCTGTGAAGGGATAAAGGAGCACATGCTGGTGCTGTGGGCTTACAAATCCTCTTCTCTGCACCAGAAAGCCTGGGCAGTCATGATTTAGGTGGCACAGGACCAGACCTACCGTTCCCCACACCAGCTGACTGTCAAAATCCTTTACAGGCACAAAGAGACCTTTGCATGTGGTCTGCTGAGGGACAGCACAAGTTTTGTAGAGGTTTTGGGAGGGTGAGATGCTAGTGTTCATTCCCTTTCTGATTCTTGTGTAGTCCTGGCTAAATAACTTCACCCCCTCTGCCTGTTTTCCATTTATAGTGAGGATTAGCAATACTCCCCTCTCCTGTTCTGGCTTCAGGCTCGAAATAAGAAATTACTCTTATTTTGCATCCAAATGAATGCATTTTGCATGCAGTCCCTCGTACAGTCAGACCTTATCTTACATGAGACATCTGATGTATCAGATTATAAATGATAAATACCCATAACCACAAGGACATGTTGCCTTGAAGTCTGTGTGCATACTGATGTGTGTAACAGGCCTGCTCAACGCTCACTGAAAGTTCATTACTACAGGTTCCAGTGGCTCCCAATTTTTTGTTCTGCCTCACTGTGCAGTCTGCAGGGTGTGGGGCATCAAGCAAGAAAGATACACAGCCTAAGCTGAATAACCTTTTTCTGCTGATTTCATGTGATCAGGAGATGCCACGCTAGCAATTCAGGAGTAAATGAGAGAGTCTGTTTTCCTTTGTAAGTGTGTTGTGAGCTTTATCGTTTAATATTAAAGCTGCATTGTGCAAAGTGGCCTATAAATGGCTAATAAAATCAGCGTTTACAGCTTGTAAAGTGCATCAGGACCTTACCCTGGTTTGCCTAGGGAGATTTATATTTCTGTTTGCTGTCTGGGGTTTAAGAACTGCCCACAGTTTTTCTTTTTGGACCCATTAAAAATGGTAGTGTGGATAAACATCCTGTTTAACTCTGTTCTGGATGCTGAAGCGTTGCCAGGAGCAGGGAGAGGAGCTCTGTAGAACTGCTCCTGCCTCATCCTCGGGGTAAGGACATGGGGCACACCAGGCTTGGGACAGGTCTGTGGCAACGCCACACAGCAGGGATAACTCCATGGTGATCTACCAAACTCCTGGGAACCCCTGGGAGTAAAATGAACTCATATTCCTGTGAGTGTGGGCAGCAGAAGTACCAATTGAATCTTGCCATGCCTCCTTCTCCCTCAGTTCTGTCTTTAGTGGCTCCACTGATGTTACACGGATTTTTTTTTCCCTTTTCCCTGATTGTTGGGTTTTTTTAACTCTTTGACAGAATTAAGGGAAAAAAGGCTGAGCTTGTAGTCTGCTTTTTATCTGGTGATAATTCTGGAACTACAGTTACCTGATTTAATCACCTTCTGCAACTGTGAACAATTCTAAACAGAAAAACAGATAAAAACATGAGTAATTTCTTCTGACCAATGGTACATACAAAAATTACTCTTTATTTTCTTCTAACCTTAAAGAAAATGATTAAGCATGTAGGTAGCTTAGTCTTGGACCTAGCAGTTCAGACTTCTGAGGGCAAATCTCGCTCAAGTGTGGAGTTCAAGGAGCTGTGAAACAGATTTGGTCAAGAGCTCTCATAAGAGGTTCTTCAGAAGAAGTAAAAACAAACAAGGTTTGCCGTGGTAAAAAGTTACAAGCCAGTCTCTAGATACGTAGAGAGGAACAGCTTTACTACCTGCCAAAAAAAAAAAAACACAAAAAAACCCCAAACCAAACCAAACAAACAAAAACAAACAAAACCCCCACCCAAACAAAAACAAAATACAAAACACAAACATGAAACTATTCAGTGGCTGGAAGCAGAAACCAAACACATCCAAGCCCCTAAACTTTTTTCCTATCAGACAGTGCATCCCCTATCAAAGACTGTCCCTGGTCCCAAATGTGCCCACACATTCACACTTGATGTCAACCTGAAGCCGGGGGAGACTTCTGGGCTGAGGATCTTTGGTTTATTTTCACACACGACCTTACAGACTCTTGCAACCATCAAAACCCTCCAATATAAAATTCTCAAGCCCTTGTGCATTGTGACTTGGGGCTTTGATGAAAGCTTTGGTTGCTCTGGACACTTGGAGCTTTAAGGAGCTTTAAACTTCTCTGTTCTTGGTCTCTGACAGACCTGTAGGAGCTCAGTGCAAGTGAAGTGATGGGGAAGGAATTGCTCTTGCAGATACTTCTGTAGCAGGAGAGTTTCAATTAAATGCTGGGGTGTGATGTTACACCCCAGATGGCTACAAGGCCCATTATATTTACCATGTAAAGCTGTCACATAGTGATATACTTGGAACTAATGCATACTCCTTAATTACAAATTCTGCCTTAAGGTGTCTGTTTCCTTTACTCTCTGAGGTGACTCTAAAGCTGCTCAGGTCTGAGTACACAGCCAAAGCCCACGTGCTGCCAGCTCATAAGAGGTGACCCTGTCCACTGTCTTTGCCCTCACAACAGTTCATTACATTGTCCCACATTTTTGAGCCAGAGTAAGTGAGATTTATACGTTGCCTGGGGATAATCATTTCAAGAAGAAAGATCAATGATATGCAAGTCAGTGGAAAGAACAGCAAGTTCCAATATCTGCCTTGTTAGAAGACATCAAACATCTTCATAAACTATTTAAAGGTAGAAATGATCATTAACCTTTGCTGTAGCCAATTACATTTGGAATGGTCAATGCCATTTAAAACGAGTTGGGGTGACACCCCATTAGGGTGTGCAGGGATGTGGGGATGTTAATGCTTTGAAGTCATTTTCACTCTGGCTCTGTTTTGCAGGAGGCACTGGACAGGGAAGCTGACCAACAGGATGACTCCTGGCTCACCTCAAAGGCTCCAGCCTTGCTTTCAGTTGAGCTGCAGTTGCATAGTTTTGCATCCACCTTAAACAAACAGCCATGGATTTTTTCCTGCCTCCTTCAGTTAATTATTACTATTTTTAATGTCATGTGAAAGCATTCCATTTTTCCTGTGGGGGAAATCACAGCCCAAGGTTGTTCCTTGCAGAGCCAGGAGAAGAGCAGATTGTTCAGCTTGGCTTGTTCTTTTGAAACCTTGAGGAGCTGACGGCCCCATCCCTCTTTGAGGCACTTGCAGCTCTACAGCAATACATCCCTTGGCTGCTTTTCTTTAATTGCTGTAGTCTTGCTGCTGTGTTTTAAGTGTGATCTGTTGTTGATAACCTCAATCCTGCCTCTTCTCTTCCTGGCCCCACTGATGCTGAATCAATGACATTTTTTCTGAGCTGCCTACACTTGGTGTTTTACTGCCGACTGCATGCGGCCCTCTCACTTCAATTACTTCTGCTGTGTCTAGCGCTATATGCTCTATAATGTTTCAGAGACTGCTTGCAATTAAAATAAAAGTAAGTAATACATTGCAGGTTACAGCCCAGCCAGTCTCTGCAGTGCTTTCCAAGTGGCTCACAGCCCACAGAGCAGTAACGAAAGCCTGAGACCCAGGAACAGGGAGGGAATATTGTCTTTCAAGGTTCCTGAAAGGCATCATTTCCTGAAGCTTGCTTTACTTTTCCAATTCCTTTGCTCTTGAAAGAAAATGTCAACATACTTTTAGCTTTACATCTCCTGGTTTCCAGGGACTCAGTGTAATCAGTCTCCTAGCTGGGGAAGGGCTGTGTTTGCACCAAGTGAACTCGGCTGATGGTTGGGGCACTTAAGCACATTTAAGACAATATAAAGTTTTGTAACCACTTTAACAGGCTTTGGACCAGGTCGGGAGGGACTAATTTGATGCAGTTTTGAGTGTTCTGGCTTCAGATCAACAAAATGCTTAAGCATGTGCTTAGTTTTAAGGACTGCAACAGTTCTCCCCACAAAAAACAGGGACAAAATGTCATCCACCCATCCTGCTGAGTAATCCTAGCAATTATTTCTCATTTTTTTTCCTGTCTTTCTTTGCCCCCACAAAGTCTCTTAGGCATTCTCAAAGAGAGAACATAGAAAAGCTGAAATGAAACAGCTCATGCAGGGAAGCACAAGCAATTTGGGGAATTTTGGTTTAGCAATCCAAGCAGCAGATTTCCGTTATTATAAATACTGGCTGAATTCACTTGTGAAAATATACAACATTTAATTTGCATGTAAAGTGACAAATTAAACTCAAAAATCCCCCATTTTGTTCTCTGAGTGGAATATAACATGACAGGCTTTGAAAAATGCCTCAGCTCTGCTCCAGTGGCACACCAGGCTGGTGATGCTGCAGCCATCACGTTGAACCTGAATGTGACAGAGCTTTTAGCAGCACATGGAAACAACTTGCCCCAAATACTCAGAGGTGTTTGGGTGCCTAAAACTCATTTCAGTTGGGTGCCTTTTAGCATCTGACCCCTAGAAACTGGGAACTGGGTTGAAGTACAGCCACTCTTTGCATGAAGATCAGAAAAGTGCCTTGTGTCAGTAAGGGATAGATATATTTGTCAATCCCATAGGGTGTTACACCATAGAAGTGGCTGCATTTACTTGAGGCTAAAAGGCAGACAGAACCTGTCTGGAGCAGTGGCCAAGTGGTTGTCCAAAGGAAAGTGCACAATCAGTGTGTGCATGGAGCAGCCCTTCCCAGCTTCACCCTTCCAGGTTGCAGGAAGGAGGGAGTTAAGCACATGCTGATTCATACCTGTTCTTGTCCCTGCAGCCTTTCCTGATCTTTTCCAGATCCCATATCTCTTTTCTTGAATTAGTATGGTCATAGTGGCACAGGGTACTCAGGACAGGCCTGAATGGTGCATTCTGTGGCAGCTGAAGGAAAGCAAAGAAACTCAAAAACTCATCTCTGCTTCTGGTGTGCTGTGTGTTGGCACCTTTGCTGGTGTGGATATCTCAGACTGGGCTGTAGAAGTTTCCCTGGTCCACTGACTGTTCAGTCCAGGCCTTTGATCATTGCCAGCCTCACTACTAACTCCCCAGTTTCTGCAATCTCAGAGAATCCTCTCATGCTGTGGTTGAAAAATGGTTAAAACACGGGTAATGCTTATACCTGCACCAGCTCACTTTTTGCTCTGGAATCATCCCTCTTTTCTGCTTGCTTGTTTTACACCTGCTGTGTGGAGGCACAGGAGAATACCCCATCATTGCTTTAGCAGCTCAGCTTTGACTGTGGCAAGTTCAGGGCATGGATAGGTGCCACTGTTAATTTGTTATACTGGCAAACAGCATCAGCCCAGCTGACACTTGCATCCGTGAGCGCTTTCCTCTGTAGAAATTCACTTAATCTTTTCTGACACTCTTTTGGTGTTTAAACAAAAAACCACATTGGCTTATTCCCATTCCCAGACACTGTGATGTGAAGACCTGAGGAATTCAAGTGTTGATGAACTCCTTTGCTTTAAATGATTGCAGTAGAACATAACAGAGAGTGGTTTTAACAAGGCTAAATGAAGCCTAAGTTTTCTGAGTGATACTGATGTCTTTTCTTCAGAGACATCAATAGCAGCTGCTCACTGCCCTCCAAGGCAAGGCAGCCTCAACTACTCACAGCAGCAGAAAACATGAGTGCACTCCCTCTTGAACTAAAATCTGTCTTCTATGGACTGAGCTCTTTCTCCTGATCCTTGGCCCACTGAACCCAGTAGAAAATACTCCCATGACATGGGATGGGATGTCCTGAACATCTCATGGAGCAGCAATAGTTGAGAAACCTCAGCACTGCAGTGTTGGTACCTTCGTGGATCAGATCAGCTCACAAAGGGAGAAGCATCTTCCATTCCCAAACACAGAGCACAGGTACATATGCAGGTCTCAATATAGCTGATTTCCCTGTATTCCTCAAACCAGACTTTCTGAAGAAGCTCAGCAGAAATAATTTCATATGCTGTGTCAGGAACCACGCAGAGTTCTGTTCCAGGCTGAGGGTCCCCAGGTTCCCCTCTAAGCCAGGGAGGCACATGATCTGCTTTCTCTGCCCAGCCCTGTGCCTGAAGATTGCCATTTCTCATGGCAATAGTGTCAGCAAGAGGCAGCTCCAGCCCTGGCATCTCACCTTGCACAGCAGACTACAGAGCAAAAGAAGTTACATGGGAGATGTGACAGTGCTCTGATTACCATCATATTAAACTCTGTTCACAGTCACAACCCTCAGGCTTGGGCTGTGATCAAATGCTCCTTCCTAGAGCCAGATGTGCCACACTCCCACTGCAGCCATCTTGAAAAGCAAATACATTTGTGTTTTGTTTGGTTTTGTTCTGTTCTGTTTCATTCCTGCTGACAGAAATGCCAGCACTGGGCATGGGGAGTGATGCAGGGAGAAGCCCTCAGCCAATGCTGATGGAAGGACTCTAGAGGTAGGACACTCATAAAAAGATAATTAATCTGAAGAAAAGAAAGATCTTCTCTAGCACACAGTGCCCAGAATGGAAGTGATTTTTCAGAGTAGGCAGGGTGAGAGGAGTAGCAGTGGTATAAAGAAGAGCTTTTGAGCTCTCCTTCTGCAGGCAGGGGAACTTCTTGATTCAGTATCAGAGAGGAATGTAGAGGTTGCTTCATGATATAATAGAGCATGATACAGCATGGGGAAGGGGCAGTGTTTGGGAAAGTGCACCTCACTGCTGTCAGCAAGGGGTAAAATCACTGCAGGCCACTGAAGACATGAGACTATGCAAAGGGGCTCAGAGACTTTCTGCACTGTGGCTCCTGCCAGAGTCAGTGGCAAACTCCCATCAATAGCAGAATCAGACAGAGGCAGAGGCCTTCTGAAAACCCCATCAATGCTCAGGGGGCTGTACCAGCACAGCTTTGTCAATTTGTTCTCCTTACTTCCTTTCTTTGTACTACTATAGGCAATCCTGGTGGGGCAGGTCTTTCAAAAACCCTGTGCTGCAACTTTTCAGAAGGAGACCAGGGGCTGTAGGCATCTCATGAGCCTTTTCAACCCCTGATCTTCCTCTGCTCTCCTCTCAGCCCTCATTCCCTGTCTTTCACAGGGTTTGCCCTGCTCCCACTACAATGCAGAAAGCCATCAGCTGTCAAAGTCACAGCAGGGACATCGACTTTGCACACATAGGTGTATGTCCACACAACACCCTGTTCTCGCCTGTCTCAGAAGCACAAGGGTCACATGCTGTGATGGCCCTCACAGCAGCACAGTCAGTGTCTGATACAAGAAGAGGGAGATGATGTTTCTGTGTGAGAAACTCAAAGGAAAGTTATTAAAAAAGAGCCACAAAACCCAAAAGCTGACCCCACCCAAAAGAGCAAGATCCCCAAGACCCTGGATCCAGAATGGTTCACCTGGCTGTTCCAGGTGGTCACTCTCCAGGCTGAACACTCACTGCACCAACACTGCTGCAGACCCAGCAGATCTCCCACATAGTGATTAATTAATGCTCATGGTGCCTACTCAATAAGAGACATCTAAAGCTCCTGAAATAAGGATATTTCAATGACAGTATCTATTTATAAATCCCTTGGAGCAGAGCTGGAGGGAGGCTTCAGCAGAGAAGTTCACAGGCACCAGACTCTGCCAAGGGAGGAGAGCAGGGAGCTGTTCTCCAGCTGTTATCCTGCTGGGCCACTATTTTTAAAATCCAAGTTAGTGATTCAGATTAGCATCCTGTGGCTTTGTCTCTGATGAAGGATTTCCCCTGCATGAAGAAGGAGCTTGGGTTTTTTCTGCATGACAAAGCATTGCTTCCCTTGTAGAGCAAGGATGTGTTTGTTTATGAATGAGGTTGGTGTCCTGGAAGGGAGAGAAAGGCATGTGGGTAAAATGGAGCAAGTGGCACCCACACTACTGCACCAACCTGTATAATACATACTATTTCAACTTTGTTCAAAGAGGAATAATCATCCAGCACACCTTTTATTTTTCAGGCAATATAGGGGAGCGCAGATTCAACCTCACAGCACCTCCTCTGTACCAGGGGGTTCCAGAAGTACTCAAGGTGGGTTAAAGCAAATTCCCAGGCTGCCAAAAACCTGCTGGGCTCTGCAGGGCCCTGATGCATCCCCAGAGAGGCTGTGAGGTGCCAGGCAGGATCTGATTCCTGGCCTGGCTGTGGCACAAACTGCAGGGGTTCCTGGAGGTCCCCACACGCCCTGGCAGCACTGCATGGCTGCAGCCCCACTTGAACTGGTGATGATTGAAACCACTGTCGGGGTGGTATAAGGTATTATTAACCTACACCAGCCTTGTTGCAGTGTGTATGTAGATGATACAGAATGCTGGGATAAAAGCTGTGTTAATCAGGGATATTCAGAGAGCTAACACATCCCTCCCAGCTTGGGCGGGGATGTTGGATGTGTTACCCTCTGAGGTTCATGCAATAGCAGCAGTACCAACATGCTGTTTCTGCTTTGCTGAAAGGCTGTGGATTTAATTTCTGCTTCTAAGTAGTGCTATTTGCAAATCCATGGAGGGTACAGACCAGATTTCTAGGACATGGACTTGTATATATTCATCCTTTTCATCTGAAATTCTTGACCTTGGGGTATAATGTATGCTTGTGTACCTTTGTACAGTGCCCTTTGCTAGACAAGCGAGGCAAGAAGATGAGCCAAAGGTTGTGGTACTGATCTGGATTTGGGAGACATGAGTTTAATTCCCTATCTTTACACAGACTTCTTGTGAAAAAATCTCACATAATAAAAACCTTCAGGAGGTGAGGTTCAGCAAGAATGACACAGAAATTGAAAAAAAAAAGCATTTGCAAAAGGTAGAAAATATCCTAAGGCACTTGGTTCTTAAACATCAAGTCTTGTGCCTTGCCTGGAGGTCTGAGAGCTTGTGTGTGTGTATGTGTGTGCTTGTCCTTCTGCTTTGTTCAGCTGCAAACAGTGGGAATAATGAAGCTGGACATTTTTGGCTGCCTCGACCAAATAGTCATGGTATTGACTGCAAATTAATAGAAGAAGAGGAAAGTAAGAACATAAAAGGCTGTTTCTCAACTGGCTGCCAGAATCTCTTCACAGGGCAAAGGTGGGTCAGGCAGGGCAGCAGCAGGGTCAGGATAAATCCTCCTGGGATGTCTCTGTTCCTGTCCTGTTACAGAAGAGTTCACACGACAGCTGCACCCAGGGATGGTGGGAACCCTGAATAGATATGTCCTGCTGATCCATTAATTTATTTATTTCCCCAAACTCCAGAGACACTTTAGAAGAATTTCCTAATGTGACTATAACCATTTCCACAGACAGACAGTTCTAACCTGATTTCCAAGGATGATCTCCTCTTCAGAGGTGGCAGAAGGATTATTTTAAACTGCATATGTAAGCAGCAGACTCGAAGGCATTTGTCATAAGTCCAGTGCAGCAACTGGCACAGACAAGGTGTCCTCCTGGTTATCCCTGAAAGGAACAAAGGCTGAGAGTCAAAGAAGCTGGTACTGGGGGAAGAACAACGTTTTTTCCACAGCAGAAACTTCCACTCCAGTTCTTCAGGACCATGCACTCTGGAGAAAAGGATAGACAGGACAAAGCAGGAGCATTTTTCAAATATCATGAGTTTTACTGAAAAGTATTTACTTCATTGCCAGGGGTCTATTCAACCTTGGCTGCTACACCAACATGTGTGTGTGATTGGATCCAGCCACAGGGGAGGACCAAAGATACAGTTGGTGAGAAAGTTTTGTCTTGTAAAGGATTTAACTTAACCTCCAGTGGGACTTCTGCCCTGCAAGCAGAAGATTGGAGAACATGCCTTTCAGTCCTCTGTGTTTCAGTCTTGCCATGTACACACATCAGATCCTGAGTATAGCGACTGTGCTCTTGTGTTACCACTGCAGGAAACAAAACTGAATAGTAATCCAGTAGATACAACAGGGAGTAGGAAATGGTTGGAGAGGAAGGTTTTTACCAGTGGGAAATGCTCGCCCTGCCCTTGGCACTGGCAGGCAAGGAGGGCTCCTGCATCAGATGGTCTCTCCCCACATCCAGTGGCTGCCCCAACCCTCGGCATGGGCAGGACATTGGTGGAGCAGTGCCATGGCTTCACGGAAGCTCACCAGCAATGACCACTCTGGTCATCAGCCCATCCATACGACCAGGGGTCCTGGTGTGAGACAGGACACATTGCCTGGTCTGGAAGGCCTGTTTGGAAGATGCCTGTGATGTCCATGGAAACACCTCTGCCCACAGCTGAAGAGCAGGCACAGCATTGCTGGCTGGAGCCTCGTGCAAGGCTGCAGCCGGAGCAGCTGGGGCTGGAGATGGAGCTGCTTAGCAGGAGGGAGAGCAGGTGGCCGAGCAGCAGGGAGGAAGACTTGCCAACCACACACATCACTAGGAGCCTGAAAGGAAACAATTTGTTTAACTACTTTGCCAAATAATATCTATATTATGAATGCACCAAACATTGCTTATTCCTCCTCACTGCAGGGTTCCTCCTAGCAGGAGGAACGTTTGGGGTTTTTTTCTCTAGTTTATACCTAGGGAAAACCTGCTGAAGTCCCAGCGGGTCTGTATTGAAGGTGGAGGGTGGGGTTTTGCTCCTGTATATCCTTTCAGATTTCCCTGGGGTTGAGTTTGCTCAGTGTGTCCATGAGTTTTCCTTCATCTTCTCTCAGCTTTGAGTTTGTCCCTGTTTATCCCAAGCTCCAGAGAGCCTGGCAAACACCTGGGAAGTGCTACCTCCCAGCTGGTCCCTGTGGCTCGAAGTCAGGCCTGTTGTTCTCTTAAAAGACCTACAAGATGGAGTTTCAAATGGTCACAACCCTCATCTAAAGCCAGCTTTTTCAAGGATCCTAAATTACTAAATCTCCTGGGTTTTGTCAGGAGTCGGTCCATATAGGTCATGCCTATTCTCAAAGCTTTGTATTTTATAGTAACTAGCACCTGTGTATTTCAGGGGAGCTGTTGGAAGTGAGCCCTCAGTACATCAGAGGAGCAGTGAATGTAATAGATGAATTCATTTT
>VWZD01001010.1:933306-971115 GCA_013396695.1 Sakesphorus luctuosus | reverse complement strand
TTTTTTTGGTGGACACCAGGCTCCTACATTGATCTGGTAAGGCAGGAACTACTGATTGGGTGTTGCATGAGGCAAACTCCTGCAGATCATGCTGCATGGTGCAGTGAAAAATCATGCAAACTATTTCCCCTGTCACTGATGAAGCTTTGTCCCATTTCTGTGCTTGGCCCTGGTTTGCCAGCTGTCAAGAGCAAGAGCAACAACCCAAGGAAAAGGACTGATAATCATGAGAATTATTTTACAAAAACTTATGACATACATTTGGACTTCTGTCCTCTGACAATGAAGGGGAAGGCTAGTATTTTTGTCATAACTGTTGAAGTTATCCCCCTCTGAGCCCACAAATGTATCGCTCTGAACTGATCCACAAGCATATCAGTATGATCCAGCTGATGCTGATTGTATGCTTTTATTTGTAATTTCCAGACTTTACCTTTCTGGAATAGTAGTGCATCAATTCACTTGCTTTCATGATGCCACTTTAAAAGAGAACACAGGATAGGGTGACAGCTCTTACAAGAGCTACTCTGTGTACAGTGTGGGATGAGAAAGAAGAGATTAAAAACCCCCTGTGTCTGTGGGCTGCCAATGCCAGCTTTGAAAGCATAAATACTAAATGGTCTTAAAGCAATTGCCAGTGAGAAAATTTCTTCTGTGCATGAGTATGTTCCTATCTTCAGGTTCTGCCTCATCCCCTGTAGGATGGGAGGCAAAGGAAGTAAGTTCCTGAAGACCCAGCTTGGCGGGAGTGCACCATGTTCAGTCTTCCCTAAGCAGATAGCAGACCTGTGCCTAGGTTACTCTGAGCAATGCAGTTTTGTATCAGCTCCTCTTGGCCTTTCCCACAAACTCATGATGTGGTTGAAACAATCAAATACTTCGGAGGAAGATGTTTGGAAATAGCTTCTCCTACACTTTGCTATAAGGAACAACTGTGTTATTCCCAGCTGGTCCATTTACAATATGACATTTAAATTATGTTCCCTTTTAATCC
Source organism: Sakesphorus luctuosus (assembly GCA_013396695.1). NCBI lineage: Eukaryota > Metazoa > Chordata > Aves > Passeriformes > Thamnophilidae > Sakesphorus > Sakesphorus luctuosus. Next base: position 970,121 of record VWZD01001010.1, on the reverse strand, counting down.
TTGTTCTTTTGATAGTTGTTTGCCATAATCAGAAAAGGGAAAGAAGAGCAGAAAAGGTGTTAAAACACAGATCTTCTTTCCCTGCCTCTATTTAATCTTGTTTCTGGCGTTTTAAGTCATGAGTTAGCCCTTGATCAACATACAGATATGGGATTTGGCTAAAGTTTATTGCTATTATTAGGAAGTGACTGCAGTCACTCTTTTTATCAGCAGAGCAGCTGCTAGAGAAGCTATCCATTCACAGGGAGCCAGCTAAAAGCAGCACTCCTCTATGTTCATTTTAACTCAATATTCCCAGCCCTTCTCTTGCCTCCTGGGCATTGCCAGTCTTTGTCAGTTGCAGAAGCAGGCAGGACTGGCACCAAAATAAGACTTCTGACTTAAAGACCATGATTATCAGGGACACAGGGTAATTATTCAAGGTGCTCTAAAATATATTATTCAGACAAGTGGGGTAAAAGCAAGGTGTAGAACAGAGGCTGAATATTAGGAATGCTTCTTAATAGCAAATCTAGAGTTATCTTTTAAGGAAACTGCTGAAGCCTTACTCTCCAAAGTAATTTAAAAGAAGCTAAGATAAACCACTTTGGAAAATATTCTATAGGGAACAATCCTACTTAGCCAGAAACTATGCTTAATGTTTTTTTTTCTGTCTGTTTAATCATAATATTTCAAAATCCAGGCATACTTACTATTTGAAATATGAAACTTAATAAAGATCCTAAAATAGATATCTAAGTTAATGGCTTAAGGCTTTGAATGCTATCACAAAAGCATTAAAGAAACAGGTGGAAGATATGGATGATATGGCACATACGGACAAATACACAGATGCTTCCCATACTCTTGTTTTCCTCATTGGACAATACCTGAAGACCGAAAACCTGTCACATTTTTGCTTTTGGTGATTGTGAACTGTGTTGCCCATGTGTCCTCCATTTATTGCACTAGAAATATTAAAAGAAGCTTTTAAAACTTTGGGAAATAACAGACAAAAATAGCATGTTGATGTACTGGCAATCTTTGCATAATATTTACTCTGAAACTATATTGTATCAGTGCTTTCTCATTCACTTCCATGACCTACCTTAGAAATTGTTCTCAACAGTGCTACAGAACAGAAATTTGTGCTGTGATGTGTGGGAAATATTGGTTGTTATAAAGCTTTTTCAGTTGCTTGTATAAAACCATATATAACTAGTGCTTTGTAATCTGAGCATCATTTCTCAGTCATATGATAAGTATTTGTAATTATACATGCATTGCTTGCCTTTATGCTTGTACGACTTTTTTCAGTTGTTACAATTTCCTCAGCTTATTTAAATATGTCAATACTGTAACATTATTACCACTGACTCCTAGAACTTTTTAGTTCAGCGACTGGCTTGATTCTGCAATAGACACAATAAATAATTTAATGCACACTGGGAGCCTCACTGAACTTGGTAGAACTCTGCATGTGTAAAACTGTCCCTGAATGTTAATATTTACAGGACCAGAGCTTGCTTCTATGCTCTTTCAGATTGCTGGTCAAGGACCTTCAGATAAATAGAAACATATTGCTAAATTAACTCCTGTATGTTCAATGATTCTTTTGTTTAGGAAGGTATCTATTTTGTAAGCTGAACCAAGCTGTAAATGCCCATTTCAATACTCTTCTGTCCACCATTTAGGTATTTCAGTTTATAAATGTTCAGTTGGAAAAAAATTGTTCCATTACATTCACCTTGACCAGGCCAAATGCTAGTCTTAAAAACATGTTTAAAGTTAGTGCAACATTAACTGAGAGCACTGGAGTCATATTTAATCATTGAATTCACTACCAGTGTCATTTGAGCTGTTTATGCTCATTACGAACTTTAAACCATGATCCGGTCTCAAAACCACAGCTCTGAAATTGAAGCAACTGATTCAGCTACAGTGCAAGTCCAGAGAACCAATTACCCGTTGTATTTTTCAGATAAAATGTGGATTATCTTCTCAGCTACCACAGGTAGAATAAATGGTCCAAACAAATATATTGCAAGTTAAATGCAGTCTCTGTCTTAGAGCAAAGGAAGGGCTAAGACCTTTTAAACACCATGGGAGCATGTTAGAAGTGGCTATTTGATCCCTAGACCTTCAGTGACACACACACACACAAATATTAGTTAATATGCCAAAGGATAATAGGGGCTTGGCTTTCTGAGTGTTTCTTTACTCTCCTCCTGATTCGTGGAAGCAGTTGATACATCATCACTAAACCTGAAGATTTATTCTGCTGGTTACTAATTGCAGTCCTAACATGCACTGAGCCACACAACTGAATGTGAACTAGGTAAAACTGGCAGGTTTTTCTTACCTTACACTCAGGTGCACTAAGTGGATTTGCATTTATATTTTGGTTTGATGCATAGTTGTTTTCTCTGCAATGTTTATGGGTGCTGGACGATAAACATAAGATGTTTCAAGCCTGAATTATTTCATTTTGGGGTAGAGGGTTGGAGAGTTTTTCATTGTCTGCGGCTACCCTAGTAAATCTGAACCAGTGTCTTCTAGGTTATATTCCACATCTTTATGATAGAAATATTGAGACCTATCCCACAGCTGCCTTCTTGCCATGCGGTAGTAAGCATGTGAAAACTGAAAAAGGTTATAAAAAGTTTCTAATGATGGTAACACCTGGAAGTTTTATCCTAGTGAGATACTAAATTTACAATTGCTTTCCAAGATTTGGATCATAGTTCCCCTTTCTCAAGAACTGTTCTTTAGGTCTTCTTTTTTGTTGTTTTGTTTGTTTGGTTGGTTTTGTTTTGGTTTTTTGTTTGTCTTTTTTGTTTGTGTTTTTGGGGTTTTTTTTTGGTTGGGTGGGGGTTTTTTTTGTCACCCCTTCTGTTCTCCTCCCCGGGGGTGGTATCTGTGTCTTAGTCTCACCTGACAGCCATCTGTCTGTCTACAGTCTCTCTAAGGCATTTGTGACCTTGCGTGCGTGCCTCAGCATACTGCAGTCAGCCACTAGGAAATGTACTCTCTTCTGACATCCCAGGAGGAGACTGCTCCTTCTCTATTCTTCCCCTGTGAGATCCAGAAAAAGACCTGGAGACACTTAGGTTAAGGTCTTTTTCCTCTCAGATCTATTCAAAACAGACGCAATTTGAGAGTTTATCTCCTTTCATCTTTTAAAGCAGTGGGAGAAAGAAGCAAGAGAGGAACAGAGGGACACTACACCCAGTTCCTCTCTACAAAATTGTTTTGATACTTGATCATGCCATTTCCAGACAAAATAGCAACCTAAGAAGCATATCCTCTGACCTTAGGCCAAGTCTAGTTTTCAGAAAACTTGACTCCTGACTCACCTTTTCCTCTTTTTCAATAGCTTTGACCCGGAGATAGGAATCCCAATAGTAAGGCATTAATTGACAATGGAACTGGCAACAGACCTGCTAGCCTTGCCCAGGAGAATCTTTTAGAAAGAGGTTCTCTCTTTCTGAACTACTTAACCCATTCTGTCAAAGGACTTATGCAATTTTCTAACCCATCTACACATCAAACAACTGTGTAACAAGACTTCTGAACCGGTTTCTTTTCGACATTGCTGCATGGATATCGTAATAAGGCACAGCAATCATGACAGAGCTAAAAAAGAATTTGAAAAAAGTGGTAGTGTTCTTGTTTATAATTGCTATAGCATAATTTGAGGTATAATTGACTTACTGTGCAGTGACATTTTCTGTAGTCTTCACACCTATAGTTTTGAGATTTTGGGGTAGCCAGTGGTATAGTAAAGATTTGAGCCTGGCACTAAATTGAAGTTGGGCTCCTGGTTCAGACTGTGTGGCACTAAAATCTTCTAATGGAAAAAAATTAATCCATATTAAAAAAAAAAAAAACCAACAAAAAACAAAACACCAAAAATTGTATGAATGTTTTGCCATTAAAACTCAAGGTCTTTTTTAATGAGTTAGAATATAAAGACTAATTTCTTGGGACTTTGTTTGCTTTGAGGCTATGATTATTCTCATCCCAAGTCAAGCCAATGCATTTTGTTCTGTGCCACCTATGTCCCTGCTTCAATCATAAACTAAGACTGAAAAATGAAAATATTAGTAATTGGAAAATATAATCCCCTGGATAGCACCAATCCAATAATCTTAATAAAAATAGGTTTATTACAAACATTGCCTGAATCCAACAGGGAATTATCTTTTCAGAAAAAATACTCAAATTCCCTTACATCTGCTCTCTTGATCAATTGTCCCCCCTTGATACTGTTAGTCATCATACCATATACTGCTTATTCTGAGTATCTTTTTCCACTTCACTTTCCAAACTTCCTTTCTAATTTCTCCTTGAACAGAAGCTACTGACAGTCCTTTATTATCCTTTTAAAGCCCCATCTTATATCTTCTTCTAGTGTCAGCCCCTTTTTTTAGGTGAGATGACCAAAACTAAGGGGTATTTCCTCAACGTAGAGAAATACCACAAGTTAACATTGTCTTCTTCACATTTCAAACCTTGAAATACAGGTTTTTTGTGGCTCTGTTTTCATGCAAAATGCTTGTGAAGGTTGCTTGACTGATTCTCCTGATAATGCAACCTTCTATTCTCAGCCTGGTTCCAGAATGGCAGCAGCAGTGCAAGCCTGCACTGCCATGGCAGCCAGCAAATGGCCTCACCCACTGCTCCCATAATGAGTGGGCCGTGCCGTCTTCTGCCCCTGTCCTCTGTTTCCTGACTATCAACAAGGGAGCTAATTAGTGTCAGCCCTGTTTGTTTGGTGACACCTATTTACTAAGAACTAGATTGAGCCTTCTCTAACACTGCTGGTAGTTGAAGGTCATACAAAAAATTCAGTCTTGCCCAGATTTATAATAAGGGCTCTGATTTTACATACACCTTCATTCTAATAAGATCAGTTGTAGTGGCAAAATATTGTAAAATATTATTCAGTAATTTCTACTTAATGTTCATACAGCTATTAATTTATATACTCATTTTCTCTGCAGTTCTTGCTTCTGAATCTTCATCTGTGTGGTCTAAATCAGTTTTGAATTTAACAATGTAATCTCAGTTATTGTTTTCTGCATTGTTTATATTAAATTCTTTTTGTGCTGTGCTTCTATTTTCTAAACATCTCCTGAAAAAAAAATAAACATATAAACAGAAGGCCATGATATTACCACACATGACCTTTAATGGCAATGTTATGGTTCAGACATGTGTAACATGGTATCTCCACAAGGAGGAATCATTTGAAGTCAAAATGCTTTTAGGTAGGATTTAGCCATATTTTCAAGTAAAGCCCAGTGACAATTAGAAATTCAGGAGTGTACATTAGGAGCTTAAAACTGAGGAATGGTGCTGGCTGAGTTTCAGTCATCCTTTGTTTTGTTGTCAGCATGGACAGCAATGCTCACACCATGCTCAAACTGCTCTGTGCAGGATCGGTCTCTGTAATTATTGTACCTGTTGGTTTCTTCTGAATCTAAGTAAGGTCTAGTTCCTAGGACTCTACCTCAAGTTTTGTAGGAGGCAGATATTTCAGGCTGAGGACACAGCCACTGCCCAGGCCACAGCCCAGCCACTTCCTGAGCTCTGCTCCCCAACACCACTCTGAACTTTAGTGTGGCACCACCAACTTCCAGCACATCTCTGACACCCTACCTAACATTAAGATCAGCTTCTCTTAACAGTATATAAAAACCTGAAAATGACAAAGAGCATTTTCCTGAAGGATGTTACAGCTACATGCTTAGTTTCCTTGCAACTTGCTTTCAGAGGCACTTTAGAGCCTCTCCTCTCCTGCTCTGACTAATGGGTTCTGTAGTTCAGAGCTCTCACATGCTGCAGACACAGACTGCCCTTTGCTGGTTGCCACCTTTGCTCTGCTGCTCAATTTGTTCTCTCATCCAAACCCTGGGAAGACCCTTCCCAGTTCTGATTTTATGTATCTAGCACCTCTGCCTTCTTGGCCAGCCATAATTCTGTGTCCAGTTGTTTAGTGCTCACCCTAGGGTCTAATATTTGAATTTTATTTCATTGTCTTTTATCCCTATAGCTTGTCTTAAAAAATTTTCTTGTACTTTTTCTCTATATGCCATAGTCTATTGCAACACATCCTCTTGCAGGGTGCACATCTTTTTCTATGCACCCTAATCTTCATATGCTCCAAATCTGGTTTGAACTATTGAAGTTCTTTAGCAATCATAAAAAATCTTTTTCTGTATTTAGATGATTCCTAAGGAAAAAACGTATTTCCTTAACTTCTGGCAAATTCTCATCAATATCTTTATATACAAATTGTCATAAAGACGAGCTATTCTTATCTAATTGTTTCTAGGACTTTAAGATTGTCTCAGCAGGAGTTGCTGAGGGATGAAACTTCTAATGATGATTTAAAGCAGTGAAGTGTGTAGGCTGAAACTGAAATAATTACTGCTGTAACCCTCTAAGCACTCCAAGTTCCTCAAGAGAAAATACTTTGTTCAGAACAGACCCTGAACAACAAAATGCTAAAAAAGTAAAATAATAATAATAAAAAACCCCAAACCCTTGGAGCAGGATAATTTAGAACCAGAATCAGTATAATATGGGGATGTTCTCAACAACTACTCACAAATGCATCAGACATGACAATTAAAAAGGAATAATAATTATGGCCCCACTCTAAAGTATGGAATATTCTATTCCATTCAATAAGTCATGAACACTTTAAAACCATCAGTGTAATCCACAAACCTATATTTACAACATTAAACTGAATGTTCTGCCTTTTCAATGACTGTCATCTCATCTCTATTATTTTCACCTCAGACTCTAATTGTTTCTTTTATAGGAGCTAACCTACCAGTGTCCTTGGCAGTACAGTTTATGGCTCATGCATTTACAGTAATTGTTTGGGCAATTTGCCACACAGTATAACAATCTTCACATCACAATCAGATTTTATAATAAACAGCATTAGTTGTGAAAAATACAAGTGATGCATGATTCTTCTGGTAGATAAAGGGCACTGAGGATGCCCTTTAGAAAAAGAAAGGAAAATGCTCAAGCCTTGAACTACTTGAGAAAAATACTGATGTCACAATAGAGCTAATTAATTTGATGGTACAAACAAGAGGGGGAAAGGGCCTTGCATTCATTAGTGTCAATTTCAAATGAGGGCATACTGTTCATAAAAAAAATATTCTGCTTTCATATAGACAAAATGTGCAGGTAAACAAATCAGAAATAAGCACCAGCTCCAGCAATACCAGTGATTTCACTCCTTAGCTTCATCAAGTGTCTTTCTCTTCTATAGCCGCAGGTTTCTCAAAGCCTGGGCAGATACAACTTTGCAGGTAGAACTCTGGATGAGGCCAGATCCTACTGTCCACAAGCCTGGCTGGTGCCAGTGTGGCCAGCACTACCAGGCTCTCCTGGGCACTGGAGCCTCTGTGCGTGGTACTGGTTTGCTTCTGGGACGCTGAGCAAGCACTTGATGTCTTCTCTCCATAACACATAGGTGGTTGCATGTAAAGGTGTCTCACTGCATGTGTCTCTGCTGCAGACAGTTTGTGGCCTCTCGGTTTGCAAGTGGCCCAAAATAAGAGGTCAAGCATTGCTCAGCAGAGAGTGTGCTGGACACACTTCCAGCAGGCTAGTCTGCCATGTCAGAAATTCTCTGGAGGAGAAACAATATATTTGCCCTCTTGTGCCACTGCACAGGCAGATAATCCTCAGCCTCCTTGCCATTTCCACACCACCTTATGGATCCTGGTTGGTGCTGAGGGGCAGTGAGGCAAGGACCCAGGAGGCACAAAGGTGGCTTTGAGCCAAGGCTGTACCTCCCCAAGTACTTGATACTAAAAACTGCAAGTGATAATAAATTGTAGAGTGATTGTATTATAAGACTATAGCTTCAACTTCTGAAGAAGTTGACATCAGTTTAAATCAGGAGACTTGTCTCTGTAGAGAGTTTTGGACTTATCCTTATGGAGGCAAGGAATGAGTTTATCTTTACTCATTAAATATTTAGTTGATATTTTTAAAGAGTGAAATAGAATAAAATCAACCATGGAGACAATATCATAAGAGAATTCAAAGTCTCTACTTTGAAGATCCACACCAGGATTCTTGGTGGCTTCAGAACTCCTTAAGATGTTGTACAAAAGACAGAGAGGTGAGGACATGATTTAGATCTAGATCCTGAAGTGTGGTGGCAAGTGTCTCATCATGATAATGAGACCAAAATCAAGCTTATGTTTTTAACTTTTTTTTCATAATAGTACCATTTTCTTTCCGCTGCTGGCATTTTCATCTCCCCATGAATTGCTTTGGGCAGTATTTTCTCCCCTGTCCAACTGATATTTTAGGACCAGTATAAATAGTGCAGTATTTTAAATGTAGTTTTCCAGTAAGCCAACTGTTATGGGGGTTATGTTAGTGAAAAAACCCTATATTGAAATCTTACTCTACTGAGCCTTACAAACATTTTAATAGAACTTTAAATCTTTACTTCAAATTTTACACATACAAAGTCTTTCCTAATCCTTTCTAAAATTCCTTTTTTCCTTTTAAATTAATTTTTTTGCATGTTTGTGGATTTGGAATGACAATGCATACAATACTACTGAATTACATGTGGAAACATTTTCTTTACTTTCTCACCCAGCTCTTCCAAACATTTTAGTCTTTTTGCTTTCAACATGTACGTAAGCATTTTAAAATAATTTTGGTTGCTGCTTGTTTAAATGCAGCTATTTCCTTCTCTACTTTGTTCTGACATGGCAGCTAATCACGCAAAAATAACCACAATAAGCTGCGTGCCTTTCCCTCGCCATGTTCTCTTTCCAACACAGTTCTGTATAGGATGCCTGTTTGACTCCAGTGACATCTCAAACCTGAGTTCTTAGCTGCACTATTTTACTCTTTGGTCTTCTGCTTCTGAGGAAAACATTACTGACACATGTAACTACTTATTTTCAAGGATCTAGCATGTTTACATTCCAGTGGCATCATTCTTTAGCAAGGCTGGCTTTATTTCAGCACTAGATCCAAAAGCACTAGTTATTTTGAAGGTGGCTGCTGTATGAAGTTACTCTGAAGCTTAGAAAACTGTGCTGAAATTAAAATATAACTACTCTTTTGTTAGTAGCTTCAATCTCACCAGGTCCTATCATGGGGACATTTTAGCTTCACCTCAACTTCAACATTGCAGCTTCAGGGTAGAATTTTGTTTGATTGTGAATCGACAGTAAAAATGAGAAGCATGAAAGTTTGTGCAAGACCCTAAGATTATCTGGATTTTTAAATAAAATTGCATTGAAAACTTTTTTCCGTTTTACACATTTTAACTAAATATTTGAGAAATACATTCTTTGAATACTTTAACACCCTCATACCTCTCTGAGTTTCAGACTAAATAATATATTCCCACATTTTCTTTTCTTTTAAATGTGAGATGGTATAAAGTTGGTCAGTTTGCATTAATTTCAAGAGTTTTACAGGTACATTTTCATGTTCCCATACTCTGTAATCCAACAATTTTAGCCTTTTTTCACATTTTTAAAAATAAATATTTCATGATTTAAATAGTGAGAACTAGAATAAGTAGATATAACAGAGAACAAAGTGAACAGTGCTGTGAACTACACAAACACACAGACACAATTTTAGCCAACTATTGGTATGTGAATGAAAATCATGACAAGCTATGATAACCCCACCCCACCCATTATTTAAAAGTTAGTAGCTCCTGGCTATAGTACCAAGCTTTTTTCAGACCAGACCAAAGCACCTGCTATTCCACAGTGAAATGTATAGTCCTGAAAGCATAACTCTGAGGGCTTTATGGCTGCACAGGAACATTTGAAACAGGGCTGGACTTGGACTATGTGATCATGAAGTCTTAACCCTTGGGAAATGTGCTGCATAATCCAGTTCACAAAAATATATCCATGTTTCCATGCCGAGACCTTCTCAGTTTCTTGTGTCTGCTACTTGCACTGAAAAATTACAGGATATATTTTTCTGATGCTTACAGATCTTGTTTTAAGTTTCCATAAAAAATGTTTTTATGAACTCTTTATATTAATGCATTGACAGTCTTCCTGGTTAATATCTTTTTTGCCTTCTGAGTATTTACCCCTTTGCTATATCAATAATGGGCATTTATTTCTTTATTCAGACAGTGTTTTTTATTCTGAAAATAGAAATATTCCATTTGTCTCCTTGGTTAATATAGATTTTTCATTCTGCAAGTCTTTTTTTTAGTCCTTTTCTGCACCTGTTCTAGTTTGTATCAATCTTTCTTGACCATTGTATACCAATGTTTCAGAGGAATTCTTTTTAGTGTCTGGTGTCACAACATGAACATTTCTTGAAAATCTCTCATTACTGGAAAAACCTTCTCTGATATATTGCTGCAGAACTTGGTTTGCCTTGGTATCACAGTGTTCTGCTCATCTTACACCAGTGGCTTGGAAAGGTTTTCTGACAAAAAAACCCTCAGATTTTTTTTGTTCATCTGTTTCTTTCAATTTCTGAGCCCTAATTTTGTGGCAGAAACTCTTTCTAGTCCCTAAATGCATAACCTGGCACTATATAATTTTGAATTTCATCCCTTATCTATTTTCCTGATCCTCCAGGCCACCCATTTCTTTCAATCCTCCTCTGTGTTGGTCATGTATCCCAACTTCCTATCTGCCACGGATTTAATTTAACTTTGACTTCTTGTGCTTTGGTCTGTAATAACATGACTGAGTAAGTCTGATTACACAACTGGTCCTCTCTAATTCCTCAGTGACATCTTTTAGCTCCACACAGCCCAGCTTGTGGGACCCTGCTTGGCACCAAGCCCCTCTCCCACCGCCCAGCTCTTATATTCATATCCCTCTTCTTCTGTTTAATTAATAAATTTCCCATGTGGCTGCACAACAAATGCTTTAATGAAGTCCAGATAACTGATTTTTAGACAAGGGAAATGTTGTAATCTTATCAAAGACAGATATTATCAGGTGAGTCTGGCATTTTTATGCTATTTTTCATTTATCTGTATTTCTTCTCTCATTTAAGTTTTGTTCTAAATCTTTTGTGAAAACTTTTTGAAGACACCTGGGCCTGTAGTTTCCTTGACACTATTTCTCTTCTCTTTCCTAAATATAGCTACTACTTTTTTTTTCTACTCTTCTGATACTGTTACAGTAGTATCAGGACCAATTTGATAGATTCGAATAGAAAAGGTTTTAAACTTATGTGTATTTTCCTCTGTTGGGTCCCTCAGATTTGGGTTGGAGATTATCTGCTTCTCTTAATTGGAGCATATTTAAACAAGTTCTGTTCCCAGACTGGATGAAATAGTACAATTTTCTAAATCTCTGTTCGTATCACTTATGTTCTGTAAGATCTCTGTTCCTATAAGACTCTGCCCTACTACTAGCACAGTGGTAGAAAATTTAAGGATAAGACTTTTGATTGTGGGGTTATACATGGATTATTCAAAATCTTGATCAAGACTCACTTCCAAAAATAATCCCTATTTAATTCAGTCCAGGTGAGTGATAATCCCATCAAGAACGAATCGTATGTGTGTAAATTGTTCTTTTTTTTAAGCTGGTAGAAATTATTACGTTTCTGATGTATGTTATGAAGATGCACCCCATTCAGCTGAATGAGAAAAAGCAACAGAGTTTCTGTAGGATTTCAGGTACTTAGCATCCTTTTTCAAAGATAGTGTCTGTATTTTTACACTGCAAATACATTAATCAAAACAAAAAATATTCACTCTATAGGGAACACATGAAACAGGGAAGAATCCAGTTTCTCTTTTCTCCAAGGAATGAAAATTGAGCTAAAGAGTAAGGATCCTGCTTGTACACCCAACTTCATGAGGAGTAGTCAAATTTTCCTTCAAGTTTCTGCCGAAATGTTCTGTATCCTGGTAACTGGTGTATTATTGGGATGTATATGCAGCATTTTTATCTCATGAGAGTATGATAGAAGCTGCAAGTGTCACTTCATCTTGGATGTGAAGTCTAGCTGCCTATTAAACTCTTATGTTAGATATGGGAATCAATGTCTTCCCTTCTTCTGGGAATGCTTCTTGAATGAAAAAACTTCATTCCTTAAAGAAGTACATAGAAGTCCCTTCTAGTAGCAAATTATGCCATGCCTCCTTCCCAAGAGTTGCATCCATATGGCGAAATGCTGCTGGTAGCCAGCTACATTCAAAGAATTCGTCTACATTCAGCAGAATTCCCTGCTGTGCCCATGTGGTTTTGGGATGATTATTTTGGGGTGGGAATTCAGTTCATGTGTTTTACTTGTCTTGGCTCCTAATTGAGGGGTTTGCAGACACCCTATTAGCACCTAAATGTTTCTGTGCATGTGCCTCACATTTCAGCCCCAACCTACAGAGTATCTAGATTTATGGAAGCAGATGAGTGAAATAGATGCAAAAAGGCAGAAGAAAACTGGGAACTAGATGTAACCCTAAGGCAAGCATTTGAACAATAAGCTTCCAACAAACAAACAAACAACTCTCCCCCAAACCCTATGTGTATATAATAAGGATTAATGATTTACACTAACCCCTATGGATCTACTGAAAATAAGGGCCTGGTTCAGCCACCCCTTTCAGGATGCAGTGCAGATTATAGCAACTGCTGACAGGGGAAAGTACCTCTTGGTGTGAGTAGGAGAGTGTGAAATGTGTGGAGGCTGTGCATGTACCAGAATCCAAGAGTGGCATGACATTCATACAAACTGCAAGAATATTCAGCATTATTGCAATTAATGGTGAAAAAGATCCTTTGAGAGAGCATTAAATCTTGTGCTTCAAGGACAGCTTCTAACAAAAAATGGCCCAGATGAAATTTAATAGGGCAGTGTAAATTACTCCAAGTATTTTCCTTCAAGAACTTTACATCTTCCCCTGAAGTATCTGATGGTGGCCAGTGTCAGAGATCAGATGCTAGACTGGCAGGATCTTGTCTGCTTTTGTCTGGCAATCCCTATAAAGACTGAATTTAAAAAAATTGGTGACAGTCAAAGTCTAGGTTCTTTTAACAGAGTGTAAATTTAGCATCCTCCTTCTGAATTAAGCATTTAGGTGGCAGAGTTAATGATATATCAATTCAAATGAAAGACACTAGAAGAAAATAGAAGGGGAAAAGATTAATATTTGAAAATTAGAAAGTAATTTTCAGTAACAGAGGTGGACGACTGGTTGAAAATTGCATAAATTAAGACCTACAGAAATAAAAAACGCTCCTCATAGTGAAGACATTAGGAGTGATATAATAATTTACATTTTACATAAGTGACATCCTTTTAACATTTTTTTCCCTTTTCTGCTAAAGGTTAGATCCCTATAAGCACACAATTCAAACTGGTATCACTTTGCATTGATATTGATGAGGACTGCAGGCACTCAGCATCTTTCTGTAGGTGTTTTTTGTGTTGGACCTGACCTTTGTTTTCACAACTGGCAAAGCAACAGAAAAAATTGCACTGGCTGCAGGAAAGCAGAATTTGTTCCTGCTGGCCACACATAGCTTAGCAACAGGATTTATACTGTACTTATGCAGGGAGAATATTTTGATTTATTTCAGGTAACAAGGATGTCTTTTTCCAGCCATTTCTGTATACATACAAATATTTGAAAAACACAAGCTAGAGAGAGCCCTGGCCTCTTGAACACATATATCCTTCCAGACCCTTGCCTGACCCCAAAATCACGCTCTCCTGTCACTGATCCATCTAATCACCTTTGTGCTGCTTTCTCAGAACAGGCCTGGGAAAACTCATCAGCTTTGCAATGTAATCTGAAGGTCAACACATTCTCATTTTCTTGGCCAGTTCTTTCTTAAGATCAAGCCTTAATATCAGGTCACTCAAAAAAGCACTACACTTTATGTAGCTGTTATTTTCAGAATTTTAAACAGCATTCAAAATTTTGTGTAATTAACTAGCAGTCTTTATATTTGAGTCTAATAGGAATTAAAACAATAATTTTTGCAGAATAACACAAGAAGTTTCTTTTTGTTTAGCAGAAAAGAAGAAATATTGGCAATGTCTGATGATGTCAAGTGGAATAACTCAAAGACTTCAGGTACAACACCTTGTTTAATTAGTTCTTCCTTACTGTACGTTAATGAAAAATAGTGTAACAATCAACCTCACAGAAATTATCCAGCTATGTTTTTGTTAACTCTTCAGACACAAACATCCCAGAGATTGTTTATTCCCAAGCAGAAGACAAAGGCACCAAAGGAGCTAATGAAAATATAAAAGAGAAAATTGCAAAATACAACCAGGATGATCACAAAGATGATGAAAAAGAATTAGAGTTGCTGGTAAGTGTTATACAATTATATCTACAGTATTAAATTATTTGAATCCATTTACGCTTCAAAGCTGGTGAAATGCCCCCTTTTAACAGAGCTGACTGATGTACTAAATTACAAATGTAAAGCCTTGGTCTGTACTTATGCTGAATCTCTAGCTGATTCAACAATAGAAGGTGCTTTGATTTCAGTATAGTGCATCAACTTTTTCTGGTCTTAAATTAATGACTTCTCGCTTTTACTTCTTTACCAGAGGCTGTAAATGACAGTTTGAAGGAATTAGAAGAGTGGCATTTAAAAAATCACCCCTCCTAGTCTCTAGGATAAGAATATTCCTAAATACATACTTTATCTTTGGTAAAATTTTATATTTACACTACTGCTTACTTTTGAGGGTTTTTCAAAGGATAACTATGTAGCATGCTATACAAGCAAGAAAAAAAGTATATATATACACGTTTATATTTATTAGACATTTTACAATGAATTTCACACTCAGTGAACATTCAATCTATTTGGATTTGTGTGCGTGCATGTGTGTGTGTGGTTTGCCTTGCATTTTCCAGTATGAAAGAAAAAATGGCAATAAATGAGACAAATACAGCAATCTATTATTCTCAGTGTCTGTTCTCAGCTCATGTCATTTGGGTGCATAGATTCATAATCATAGATTATAATAGCTATCACCTGTGAAAATGAATGCTGAATCAGACAGGAGAGGAAGATGAGAAACATTCTTTTTTTATTGATATAGAGAAAAAAATTCCTCTCATTACAATATAATTTTTTCTTGTCTTTTACTTGAAAAAAGTTGAAAAATTGTGCATATTGTGGGACCCTTCAATGCCTGAAAGTCAACGTCTCTTTTTTTTTATTGTGAAACATAAAAAGGAGGACCTCTAAAATCCCTTGTTGTTCTCAGTCTACCCTTTTACAAAAAACAGGATCAAATATAACCATTTGTTTATCAATTGCCAGACTTGTCCATACAATAAATGAAGGGGGAGCTATAATTTAGATGTTAATTTCCACTGTGCATTCTTTAATGAATTAAACAATGAAGGCTTATAATGGATGGAAATGCAACCAAATCTTTGAAACACACAGGCATTGGCTCACAAGACAGCTGTGCAGTTGACAAGTAACATGAGCCTTATGTGAGAAGAAGGGGAAATCGTAAGATTTGCATATAATTATTGAGATCATGCAAATGTCAGTTATGAGGAGGGGAAAAAAACACAGGCATCTCACTGTTAAATCCTGACAGTTGGCATCACCGAAGAACTCAAATACACTTGAGCACTGGTTGGCAGAGGGTCATTAAAACAGAATTTGCAGAGACATTAGCTCCCTCACTTTTCTTTGAGTGACGTTTTACTATTAATAGTTTGCAGAGGCTTTGCAGAAAACATATTAATAAGAGAAACTGTAATGGAGGTATCTACAGCAAGTGCAGATGCATAAAGGGGTGCCCAAGTAGCTAGCCTCTAATTGATCAGCTTGTGTTATCAGTGTGACTGTGCTAAAGTGAGAAGAGAGTGCAATGACAAGCCAGCATAGCTGAATAATACAATATGATATGTGAGAGCTAGGAGGGAGAGTGATTAGTTTCTGGCCTTTTACTTTGCTAATCTCATTTCCAACTCATGTCTTACCAGATTGTCTAAAACCAGTCTGTTTTGAAGCCTGTAAAATGGTCCCTGAGAGGAATGAAGCACAGATAATCCTTACAGCATTTGTCAGTGTGAAATGTGTCTTTGTTTTACTGGACAATACGGTACATTACTGGGCTTTGATGTAGTGTATCAATGCCCTCATTTAAGCACCAGTCCTATCCCCTTGCCCCACGGCTTCCTCTCTCCAAACCTAGAATCCAACGTATAGAGAATGAATTAGCCTGCCTTTAAGGGAATATTCTCTTCAGATTTAATTTGTATAAAATGCAGTAGCAGCTTACTGAACTCATGAATAAAGAGAGAGGATTCTGAATGCTATTTTATTTCCTGCTCCTTCAGTACCACCATAAAGCTCATTACCTATGTTAAAAAATACATACAATGTAAATTTTGCAAATGGTTTGGAACAGGTTTCCATATAAGCTTTGTTACTGAAAACAGAACTTTCCATAATGAAAACCTGCCTCCTTCATTTGGCATATTTTTGCAAAGCACTTTTTGATCATTCTTTTCTATTCTATTGTTTCAGTTAAATCAGCACTTCACAGGAGCTAGAGGTACCTCTTCCAGAGATGAAAGGAATTTATACACAACAGAACCAGTTAATTTTCCAAGTGAAACTGAAAGATTGGTGAAAAAACTAACCTGTATAGAAAGCAGCAGTGACCTGCACCCTGCGCCTATCAGCTCCTCGTCTGAAAATACTTCACAAGCTATAGGAGGAGAATTAAAAGATAAATTTAAGTATTCTGTAAGAGATTGCAATATTCAGCTACCAGGGCAGGAAGTCACTGCTGGCTCAGTAAACGGTGGTGAGCAGTCTTTGGAACACACTGGTACCAGTGAAAGCCTTTTGTTGGCAAAAAATTTTCCTGTGACAAAGCAGAATGAGGCTATTGGTGTTATGGCTACCGTCTCAAGCCAACAAGGAGAACGCCACACAGTCACTTCAAAAGGTGAAATAGATAGTGCCTCAGGAAGTAAGGCGATGGAGAGGTTATTCATCAGTGAGGATGCTGCTGCAATCTCAAAAGGGGCTTGTGAAACGAGACCAGAAACCATTTTGCCAGAACATGATGAATCTATGCCTTTAAATGCATGCATAAGGACGCTGGATGGCAATGCTAATCCAGCTCCAGAGCACCAGGCACCACAAATGACTCACCAAACTCTGGATTCATTGTTGTCAGATGCTGACAAAAATGAAGGAAAAATCAAGATGATTGAAAGCAAAGTTCAGGGACATTTAAGAGGAGATTTATATCCTGGTACTTTTGCACATGCTGATGTCTCAATAGATTCCACACAAAGACAATATACACAAAAAAAAGGAGTTGGTGAAATGTCAGGAAAGAACTCTAACACTGATGCAGGGAGGGAGAAGAAAGTCATTGAAGTAGCAGACTTGGCATTAATCGGTGAGGAGGAAACTTCCAAGCTTTCCAAGTCACTGAGGAAACACAACACCGAAATTCTGAACACAACACCTTTGCCAGCTGAGAACAACAAGCAGACACCCAGGACCACATGGGGGGATGAAAGGCAAGCCCCGGACACTCAGGAACACAGAGGATTCATGAGGTTACAAGACAGAGCGAAGCCAGAAAACACAAATAAACAAAGACTGATTGGAAGGGAAAGTGAAGCAAACTCTGCTGAGCAGAGATGGCAAGATATGGGGAATGAGATTCGATGGGGTCAGAGAGGTAGCATGGAACCTCAGAGCATGACTTCCACAAAGTTGTATTTCTGCCAGGAGGCTGACAGTGGTGGAAAGTCTTCTGTCTTCAAGCAGGATATTACAGATGAAGCAGAGGCAGGTACAGCTTATATAATTAAAACAACATCAGAAAGTGCTCCAGAAAAAATGTCTGCCAGTGAAAAAGCAGTAATTGCTAAGCTACCTCAAGAGACTGCACTAAGTGACAGGCCCACAGAGGAAAAGGAAACAGCGTTTGATACACATGAAGGGAGAAATGATGGTTCACATTATGCTCTTTGTCAACTCAACACAGTGGGTGTATTATATGACACTGAATTTGAAAAGGAATCAGTTTTAGGTATTTATAATGCATGCGTACGTGAAACACTGCAAGGAGAAACGACGCCTGTATGCAATAGCAGGGAAAAACGTGCCAAAGCACAACCAGACATAGGCAATATTCTACCTGTAGGAGAAGCAATAGAGGCTTCTGCTACAGGAAAGGAAGAAGACTTGCATCAGGGATTATATTCAGAAGTATCTAAAAGTCCCTTGAACACAGAGAAGCATCTATATGGTAAGGAAGCAGAAGAGCTCTGTAGGGAAGAAAGCCGCATTGGTACACTTTCCTGTTTCTATGCTAAAGCTGAAACAGAAATGCCACCTTCTGGTACAAATATTGTTCCCAGTCACCATTTTAAAAGCTCTTCAGTGGCATATTCTGAAGGGTCCACTGCAGCAGGAGGCATGGAGCACCTGTATAGACATTTTGAATTCAAAGTCTCTGACAAGGTTGCCGCTGAGTCAGGGTACAACTTAAATCTACCAAATGAAATTACATATATTAATAAAGACTTCTCTCCTGAAATTGAAAAGGGGGAAGTACCTTCCACTTCACACACAGCAATTTCTAGAGAAGGAAGAGGAAGAAATACAGGTCAATGTTTCCATCAAACAGAGCTCCAACAAGAGAAGTTATGGAGGCCTGAAGTTTTAATTAGTAAGTCTACCAAAGAAGGTGGAGGAACAGAGTCTCAATCTGACCTTTTAATAACTGAGGTGGAAATGCTAAACTGTCTAGATGACTCACAGAAAGAAAGCCAGCACATTTCTGATTCTGAAGATATTTCGAGCCAGAAGAGTGAAGCACTTAAGTTACCTAGTGACTCTCTGGGTTTAAAACATATTGCTTTCAAATTATTCTATTTCTTCTTCTTTCTTCTATTTTCTGCAACACTCTATCACTATGATTTGATGGTCTGTCTTGCACTCTACCTGTTGTCCTTGTATTGGCTATACCATGAAAGAGGAAGAAACAAGGAATCTATCAAGAAGGAATAACACTGACTGTCATCTGTGCTTGGGATCCATGGTCAATAATCTCCAATTCCACCGCAGCATTTTCACTGTTAAGGAGTTTATCCATTGTTAGAACTGAAGCATGATTTCCAGAGAAGCATCACTTTTTAAATGATCACATATGAAGTTGAGCCTTCATATATGTAATTAAGCTATACAGGACCATTATGTTTGGATCATTAAATATCTATATGAGTATGAGTTCTGAAGCATGTCAAGTTAAAATGAATTAGAGTTGTTGCTTCTTAGCAGGATATGAAGAAGCAATACTTCATTATCTCTGTAGTACTTAGACCCACCACTTGCTTGCTTTAATTTCTTTTACAGTAAAGCTTCATAGTTTTCCTGGGATTTTTTTTTCAAGGTTCTCTGTAGTATATAACAACATGAGGAACAATAGATAACCTAAGTCAGTATTTTCATACTGACATTGCAGTTGGTAATCCACTAGTGTAATTAGCCAATTCTCTGAGCAATGCATCTGTTGATAAGTTAATATATTTTTCCAAATTTTTATTTTATTATTTTGACTTTAGAGCTCCAGTGGTACCCCTGTTTGAAAAATGTAAGGCTTTGACTTAGTAACATCATGTAATTTTCAGGATGTAACTCTGTAGCAGAATAGATGTTCTGTTTGTACCCTGTAAAGATTTGAAGGTGACAGCCACAGGCCTCTTCCTATTCACTCATGTGCATGAAATTTTTTGGGTTTTGTAAAGGAGGACTGCGTAACATGTCTGAGAATTTCACTGAACTGTTATTTCGGGCAAAGCCTTCAAATGAAATTTTTTCATCAGTGTTGTTTAAGCATATCAACAAAGAGTTAAATAAATTTTACAAAGGAATGCTATGACTGTGTGGAGCATGTCTGAATTAGGTGTACTGCTTTTTTCCTGTAGCATGCTACATAGAACTAATCAAACACCAAGAGAAAACACAGGGCACATCCCTGGTGTTCAGTGAGGCTGCTGTGTGTGGTTTGGGTGAGGCAGGAAAGGCTAATATCTCCCCTAAGGAGAGCCCAAATTGATCTTGTGCAGCAGGAGTCCTGTGGGGCATGCACGTTGCTGACTTTGCTTCTCCAGCATTGTGGGTGTCCCATATAGGATCACAGCTGAAGTTTGTCCTGAAGGAAAAGGAAGGACAGGTCATGATGCTCTTCTGCCTTTTCCAGGATGATGGTCACAAATGCCCTCACAGATAGTATGCTAAGAGAAACACAAAGGCTTCATAATGTTACTGCAGCCCTAGAATTTAAGAAGGAAAAAGAGTTGGTTTTAAGCTCTGTTTATTTCACTTTCCTTACTGCCACTGTCGAATACCACAACTGTGAAAGTCTTGAGTGCAAGACATGGCTGAAGCTACATAATAGCAAAATTATTTGGTTGTTAAACTATCTTTGAAATAAGTCTTTTAAACACCATTTAAAGCTTACAGGTTTCAGTATATTAGGACACACTGCTACAGGAGGCACATTAGCTTTCCTGTTCTACAGCAGAGTAAAACTTTGAAGTATTGGAGGAGCAGTGCATTCAGTGAGGTGAGCAGCTGTGTGCATGATCTATAGCTGATGTGCATGATGATGTCTGCATACCTTGTTGCCTTTTGACAGCAATCCATGAATGTGTTCTAGCAAGGAACTAGAGACATTAGGGAGAGACACTGAAGGCTGTGTCCGGTGTTCAAGGGTATATATGAGCAAAATGATCATTGAGATAAAGAAATTAATTCAGTAGGCATTATAAGCTGGATCAACCAAAAAGCTTAGACATAGACTTAGAACAGGATTGAAGTTTAAACCACTGTGAGTCCTAAATAGTGATCGTAGTCCCTTCATTACCTGGAGACAACAAATGCTGAAAGAACCTAGCCTTTTCATTATTTCTATAGGCACTTCTCCAAAATGCATGACATTGCCCTGCTTTTAGTAGTTCACTGTCTGCAGTGGGACAGGTCCCTGCTCTAAGTCATTAAGAATTTCAACCTCCCTGGGATAGAAATATCAAGTAATGCTTTGTTTCCCAGTACAGTGAAAACTTTCAAGTACCATATGATATCTTCTGTCAGGATCAAGGTCTTCAGTTAGGGGGATAAAAAAGTGAAGAAAGTACCCTGCATCTCTGTGATGCACTCTGCTGAGTGTGTCACCATGTAGTCAAGTACCAGACTCCTCAGGCGAGAGAGCTCAAGGACATAGGACATATTTTAGTCTGATAGTTAAAACGACTATGGCAGAAATTAGAATCTTTAGATTCAGTTGTCATTTAAAAGCCTTCTACAATCTAATTTGCCATATAATTCTTTAAAGAAAAATTCATAAAATTCAGAGGAAGGACCAAAGCCCAGGTTCCTGACCTGTTAGGTAAAAGCTCTATACATGAAATCACAGAGTTCAAACCCATGTTTTAATATCTTCAGCTTTACCAAAACTGGACCTTCCATCCAGCAGGATGTGCCTTAACCATTGGACTATTACTATAGTGAGGACTGTGGTCCCCAAGGTTTGACCGTACTTCTGTGCATAGGTGGGCTCCTACTTTCTTGACTGAAAGTGGTTCTCTGCTTAAAACAATAGATACTTCACTTTCCGTTTGCGGGTAGACACTTTCATTTGCAAGTCACATCCCAGGAGAGTATTCTTCTCCCAGAATTTGTAAAATCTATTTTTCGGAGAAGTCTTAACATGACAGTCTAAATGCCTAAGCACCTGAGATAACTAAAAAACTTTAAATATCTTGGACACAGGCCTTGTTGTAAGCAGAGCTATGCAGTTCAGCCACCATGGAAGAAGTGGAAAAGCCTGGTTGTGTTTTTTAATGCATCTTGGGGGACTCCAAGAAGTGTACATTTTAAGGATTCTTGCTCTTTCACATGGAAGCACTGGCATCCTGGAGCCATGGGAACATTCGTGTGGTGGTGGTCTGTATGTAATGTGCAAGTTGAAAGTGGGTTTTTTTTCATTTATTTTCATTTCATTTTCACCCAGAATATTTGGTTAATTGTCAAATATTCAGCTCAGCTGACTGGACAGCCAGAAAAAGAGTCAGGAACAATTGATGGGTGGAAGAAAGCTATTGGATTGAATCAGTCTCCAGAGAACTGCAGAAAAATGTTACAGAGAGCTCAGGAGAGTGAATATGGCTTGCAAAAAGAATGCAGGGGATAAATAGAGAGGAACTATAAATACAGACATTCATTAAAAATTAGTGGGCTTTTGGAGTATGCCATGATATATTTAAACCAGCTCCTAAATATCAGCTAACATTTAACTAAGTTAGTTCAATCTCTACAGAAAGAATGCTTGAGCTGTATTGCTGTGTCCAATAGGTTAAGCATCTGGGTTTGCTGTTTTAACACGTACAGTCATTCAGAGTTGGAATTTAGGGTAAATATTTGAATGTTCGAATAAGCACATTTCATCTACACATAAGTGGAATACTGTTAGCATTTCTCAGATTTGGATTGGGATTTTATGTTCTATATTTAAAATATTTAGTCAGCATATCAAACCTTATGATTGCAAAACAGGACTCTAGACTGATCTGTGAACACAGGTGCCCAAACTTTAAAGTACATATGTGCTTAAAACAACAAAGCAAGTAATTTTATCTTTTTTCTTATTTATCATTTGATAAGATATCTTTTAAAAATCCTCTTTTGTTTGTTGAATGGAAGCCACACCTTTATAACATTGGCAAAGTATTGAGTTTTTAATTATTTCAGGGAATAAGTGATGTGTCGTGTTTTTGCAATGATTCATATTTAGTTTGCATACTAGGCCTTAGAAACACATTTCTAGTTAATACATTCATTTCTGATAGCCTCTAGGTACTTTTTCAAGCTCTGCAACAGAAATAAGGTATGATCCTACATGGCAGGCCTGTGGTCACAAAGGGCTTGACTCCAATACAAAACAGTGATTAAAAGTAGTATAATGGGAGAAGGCTTTCTTGCATGACTACGAGGTATATGAGGTATATGTGCATCCCTACCACTAGAGGTATGTCCCATGGCTATTATCCAAACTGTATATGTAACAAATAAATTATTTTTCATATTGCAACACCTCTAACCTGTTGAATTTACTTATATATTCAGGGAAGCAGAGAGAGCAGTGAGAAAAATTTCTGTATTCAGATACCTTGTTATGAGATAGTAAGAACAAGCTACATAATTAATGACCCAAGTACTTGTTGTTGCTAATTGTTTGCTGATTCTTATCCACCAGTGACTTTTGGCTGAACAGAGGACATGCTCTGAAACAAGCTACAGCCTTTAAAGGCTATTTAATACTGAAAATGAAAAAAGTGAAGAGAACAGAGTATAAACTAGATCCTTCAAAGAAGGTTGACATGATAATATTCAGAGTCACTATGCTAAATTTCACATGCTTTGTGGCATATACATCCCTGAAAAAAACACTTATGCACTCTAGTCATTGAATATACGAAAGAGAATCGAAATAGATAGTGTGTTAAATATGGAGCTGCCAAAGTTTTCTAACAGAAAACTCTGATGGCATAGTTGGGTCTTACACCCTTCCCTGTCAGCAGGATGAGTTACTTAATGCTGGGGAAAGGGACATGCCTTTATTGGTGGTAGGGACATGATTTTGTCAGGGACATGATTTTGTCAGGTCAGGTTTCATAACATGCAGCCCTCTTGTGCACTGAGGCACATAAACTGCTGCCTTCAGAAACAGAACACTTTGCAAAAAACAATCCCAGAGTTTTGGGACTGGAGAATGAGAAGGTTGACCCTTTAAAACATACATTGGAGGGATATTTGAATATAAACTCTGTTCCAAGAATAACTCGTGCATTTTATATGAAATTCTATTTAGATAAAATACAAAACCAACACAAAGACCTTTATGTCTCCTCAGTGAGGTCTACTTCCTTAGTCTACCAAGTTACTCTTCCAAGCCTACATCAGTGCCTCATGAACCAAGAGAATTGTTCTAGCCATGAGGAAACTGGATTTCTCTCTTAGACCTACAAAGGTGCTTAAATCCCAGGACAGTTCCACGTCAGGCAACCATGTCCTTTTGTGAAGCCCAGCTGAATGTTCTAAGACTTGCAGCTCTTCTGAGAACGCTGCCTGCAAAGGAGACCATAGAAGTACATGGATAGTGACTCAGGATGCTGCTGAGGATTCAGAATTGAGGTAGGTATCAGGAGAGGTTTTTTGACCAAAACAACATATGTCTGACTGAGGATAGTATTTTTCAAAAAGGATGGGTAGGTTGAAGGAAAATGATAATTTCTGCATTTGGAGCAGGCATGAACTTGGTAAGCTGAGATATTTAAAGAGTGAGATATGTATGACTTGGTAGTACATATGAGATGTGTGTGTACATGAGTGTGTCAGTGGCACTGGGACAAGGGGGTCAAAAGGCAAGAACTAGATTTCACGGGTGAATGGAAAAGAAACAATAAACAGAATTGCTAATTGGAAAGTTTCTGAACAGCTTTCTCTAGAGATGTGAAAGTTTAATAAGTTCTGAGTAGTTTGGACAGATAACACAAATATGGTATTAGCTATATAAAGTAGTAAAAATGGAAGTATATGCTAACTACAACTTGTAATTTATCAATTACCACTTAATGGAGTTATAGTGGAGAATATCTTGCCCTTGACCTCAATATTCAGTAATTCAAGATTAGAGCATCACTCTGAGGACCAGAAATGCAGGTTCCTTCTCAGGACGCTATAAACCTTCAGGGAGGGACAGCCTCAGGCTGCAGCCACAAATCTGCCTCGTGGCCCTTTATACAGGTCAGTCTCCAATGACATGATACTATGTGTGTCAGGAGAAAACAAGAGTACATGTCAAACTGTGCCTATTCATGCAGAAATATAAAATTCTCCATAAATAGTTAAGCTCCCACAATCCCTGCACTGTTGGGTAGTTCAGAGCCATGTAGGAGCTTTGATTTTTTTTATTTTTTTTTAATACATGGCTGCAGGAAGACCTTCAGATTCCAAGGGACCACAGAGTATGAGCATGTCTCACATGTGTGTGATGGCAGGGAGGTCATAGGCTCACATGAGCCACTATGCCAGCTGTATCTATGTGGAAAATGCCTCTCCACCAAGGATCTTTCTAGGGCTGAGTGTACCAACTGCTTGTGCTCCTGGCATTACTTTCTCCAGCGGAGGACAGAAGGCAGCTCCATACTTCACTACCACACTTCTCCAGAGGGGAAGTGAGAACTGCTGAGGAATAGATGGAGAAAAAATGACCTTACTAGTTAAGTCCCCTTTAATAGGGAGGAAAACTTTCTACTCCCAGGACAGCCATGGACAATTAGGAGCAACTTAGACTCTTTAAAATCAACAAGAGTGATCTGTTTGGGGGAAAGTCCTGATTAAGCTCCTCAGAAGCTCCTTATTTATTCATACAAGCTATGTGCTTGTCTGTTCCTCTTTGTTATGAATGAGCCAAGATCCATGACTGATACAGGACACAGGTAGGAGTTCTCTTGTGTAGGTTTTTTACCTCCTTGAATGGTCTAGGCTGTTGAGTGGCTTGGGCCAGTAGGCACACTAAGCAATGCCTTGACCATCCTCAGAATAAGACAAACCTCTGGAAAATGTGTCAGCAGGCATAAGGGCTCTTGGCTTGTACCTATCTTAATTTCATGCTATGGAGGACAGAAGTAAGGCTTCTATAAGAGGTTTACAAGATTAGTTGTGAAAGAGAAACACTACTTGATAAACTACTGGGTTATACACAGAGAATTATTTGTCTAATTAAAAAACTTTCTAAGAACTAACTAGAATAGCTAGTTGTGATGGAATTTTAGTGTCTAATCCTTTTATATCATGCAGCATTTTTGTAGATTTGTGGCAGAACTACTAATAAAACTTACATAACAGAGGGAAGAAAGGAAGAGAGAAAGAGCTGGAAAAGAAGAGGAAGAAAGCAAGCAAGCATGTGCTTGCACAGTTTCATAGTAGACAAGAGATTCATAAATAGGAAAATTGTCTTATTTTAAATTCAGGTTGAGCTTGTGATCAGCACATCAGTCATGCTGCTCTCCTGTAAAAGGCACAGAAGTCTTTCCCTTTCCCCTCCTTATATACTAGTAACAAAAAAAACATCGATATTAGAAAGCCAATTAATAAAGAATTTGTTCCCGAGGGAAAAGGCAATGTCTCTATTAACCTTGCAGATGAGGTGGTCAGGCTGCTGTAAATGCAGAATGTTTGGAGGGTATGGCTGGGACGTGCTAATAGTCTGCTTTGCTGGGACCTGGCTCTGTACGTTTCACATACACCCACTCATGTGACCATTAGCAACCACTTAGCTGCATACGTCCTAGAGCATGGACACTTGCCTTCAGTCTTATGCTAATGTGCATGGTAAACTGCATGTACAGTAATGCACTGTTTTATTCATTACATGATACAGAACTTGGTATAAAGAAATGTTTAAACAAGTTGTTATTATCTTAAAATTGTCAAACATTGCAAGATGTACAGTGTAAGAAACTCAATACTATCAACTGCAGCTGTGACCTTTTAGACTAACTGATCTGAACAGACTTGCACCTGTAGCTTTACATCATTCCTTAGTGCAGACATACTGAGAGAGAAGGAAACGCGATGCTTTTCCAAAACTGTGTTGCCTGATACTGCATAATGCAATAACATGACTTGCCATGTACCTTCCTTTTAACTCTGCAAAAGTCAAGAATTTACACATTCAGTCAACACTTATTGTAAAATAGATTAATAATAAATGTAATCTCATTAATTGTATTTTTAATAAATCAGTGCTAAACCAGGTTCTAGTGTGTGGATACAAAGCTAAATTTTTTTGCTATGCACTAGGCATCACAATTTTTATGTTTATTTGTTCCATGTGATACTTAAGCCTGTCATCCTGTTGTGGGCAAGTTTTCTTCACAGTCCACACAGCTTGATGCAATGAAGAGTTCAAGTGCCCATCATCTGGGAGTGTAACCCAGAGCCCTGACTAAAACTTTGTGCTCACTGTCCAATGCAACAGAAAATGAGGTATTTCAGAGTGACATCTCAGTAACCCACTGATTGTGAACTCATCTCTCTTTTGAACAGAAAGGCACTTGGGGAATCTACATAAATTCAGAGTTAGGTAGAAGCCACAGCTGAGTGTACACAGTGGGGCTGAGGTGTCAGTACTCTGGAGAGTCTTACCCCCAGAGAGATTTCTGCTCCAAACTCCAAGTTGGGGAAGACTGGGCAACTCCACCAGCCTGCTGCACATCTGTGTTTCCTTTGCTGGGGTCACTGGGAGGAAGGGACACCAAGTGTATTCCAGGTCTCCTGATGGGCAGGACCAGGTGACCATAGCTTGGGGCATGCTTTGGACTCCGCCTTTACACCAGTCACTGGATTATGACCTTGGATTTACATTACTCAGTTCAACTTCATTCTTGTTTTAAGCATCCAAGAACTTTATTGAATATGGGCTAACATTATTCAGCCTCAGTGCATGAGAACAGACAGCATTTTGGAAGATATTTTAATGGTAATCTAAGTCAAATTATTAATAAAATCTTGCAACTCCCTTTCAATACCTGTTTTGTTTCCTTCTTGACTTTGTTTTGCCTCTTGTCTGGCATCACAGCTATAATGAAGAGAACTTCATTTTCAGTTGACCAGTTCTTTAATATTTATGTAGTTTTAAATGTTCATATTCCACAAGCATTCCCACTCAATTCAACATTATGGAGACTTCATTAGGCATTTTTTTTATTATTTCTGCTTAGTACAAAGGCATATTAATGCAAAGATATGGCAGATGCTTTAAAATATAGAAATAAACTTCTCTGAATTATTTAATTTATTATCATTGTATTAGTGGTAAGCAAATCATGGCCAAAAGTGGATAGCTGTCAGATAGGCTGTTGCTGGCAGTCAGGCAGATAGAGCTCTGCACTGGTGCGTCCAAATAGAAGTGACTGAAAAAAGCAGAGAATTCAAAGTCTTGACTGTTTGATACTTATTGAGTTGTGTATCTTCTAAAGATATGGTTGTACAGTTGCTGAAGTTTTTTGTGAGAATCTGTCTAACTGCAAGATTAAAAATTAAAATCCTCCTTCAAAACCTACCTATGTTCATGATATTGTCCTCCTATTTGACATTAAAGACAAAGTTGTTTATTAATCACACTATAATTGTCTCTCCTGGTATGAAGTCTCCTTCAGCTGTACATTGACTGTAGGTATGTCTAACCAGTGTATTGCACGCAGGTGGAGGCTTGGTCAGCCCATACTCCAGGTCAGTATGGGGCTGCTCTCCTGATGGCTGGAGATGGCTGAGCACACTGCCAAGTGTGAACACTGAGCCCTCCCTGGGAGAACTACTCTGAGCTACTGAGATGGGAAGCCATCTTTGGTTGGCACAAACTATGGCACAATGAGCCCATGTCTACTTGGATGAAAGGAAGTAATAGCTCATATATTGACCTTGCAATGATGAAGGTGCTGAAGAACTGAAGGCAGATAGGGAGGCCTAAACTCAGGCCAAGCAAATTGCTCCACAAATCCCAGTCTGAAATACATGAACTTTAGGCAAACCATCACAGTGAAATCCTATTGTAACTGGGTGAATTGCCTAGCAGAAATCCCTACCTGACTCACAAGTACTACTTAGGTCAGCAATAGCTTCCCTACTCAAGATTGTCCTGCCTGCGGAGCCGAGCCGGGAGTATAGGACAAAGTTAGTTTGGATTTGGGTGAAGGCTGATGGCAGCTGACAGGAGCCAGAGCTCAGGGGTGTAGCATGTGAGTGTTCCAGGAGACAAAACATCTCCAGCAAAAAATGACCATAATTATTACAACCTTCTGCATAGTACAGATCATGGAACTTCAAATACACAATCCCAGGATAAGAGACAAGGCCTTCTAAAGACAGACCTACTCTTATTTAAAGTGAGTGAATGAGACTGCATTGTGTCCTTTGATAGTCTGTTCCAGTGGTTAGTTATTCTCACTGTCAAAAATTCATGTCTTTGTTCCGTATTTGGATGGATGCTAATTTCAAACAGGGGTTTGCTTTTGATTGTGTAATGAAAACACCGGGGAGAAATCTACAAGGCACTTCATACAAATGAAAATTCTGAAAAACTTCTTTATTGTAAAACTTCACAATTGTATAATTATGATAAAAATGTTTTTCACCTCTCCCTTTAGCTGGCTTGTAATGATTTCTGAAAGAATTTGGCACTTTAAACCTACAATTAGGAAGTAAAGTTGTAAGAAATTTTTATTTTACAAAAAATTGATTTTATTTTTAAATTGGAAAAAATACTTTAAGCTAGTGGTTTATTACCAGCTTAACTTTTATAAGGCCACATTTTTTGCCAACTCAAATTGAACTGCCCTAAGTGTGAGATAAACCATTCTGACCCAGCCCCAAATATAAAGTTAATCTTAGAGTGTCACTTCTCAAAGAATAAAATGGGGAAAAAATGAAGTTATAACAATTAAGACCCATGTGCTGTTGCTCCACTAAATATAGAGTCATGGAATGCACCTGACCCACCTCTCCATGGCTAATGATATCCTTCCCCCATGTCCATGATCTTATAGCACTTCTTTGGCCATGTGAGAGTGTGCTTTTCCAGCTCTTGGCTGTGCAGCTGCTGCCTGTGGGCATGCACCGCACACAGACCCTGGCAGCACATGCAGTTGCATCCAGCTCCAGGAAAGGCAGCAGGGGATAAGATCACTGCCTAAGGGCCAAGCACAGGTGTGAAGATCAGCCATGTGTGGCTGTGGTGGTGCTGCTGCTGGCTTTCAGATTAGAGCCTGCTCACAGCTGGAGTAGCTTGGACCCATACAATGGGAAATACATTGGATGGCAGTGGCACAGCATGCAAGGTCAGCAGTCTGGCATCAGCCTCTGCCTTCCACAGACACAGCTAGGGAGACAAGGCAGTTTGGTGTGCTGTTTGATGTCTTTATTATTATGACTTCTCTCACCAAAGCCCAGCACTATGTCCTCAAGTGTATATCCCAGCATATCTCACTGGAAAAGTCTGAGTGTATTTCCTTCAGTTTTCGCATTAACCATGACAGCTTTAAGTATCAGAGCACAGCAGAACTCTGAATTTAGCAGAATCTTCCCTTCAGGATTAAAATTAGTTCTGGACATATAGGACATACAGTTTGGACTAAATGTTGTTAGTACTGCTCACCTCTTTCCTTACAGTAGCACAAGAGGTAGCAGAGAAACACCCAGTAGAATGGCAAGCAAAAATCTACTTTGTCAGAAGTATTTCTTTAGTTTCTTAAGCTTCCATGGCATCTTAGATGTGCTGCAACACCCGCTCTCCCAGCAAGTCGCCTAGTCAAGATGTGACTTTAAGCTGACCAGTGGGAAGTCACGATAAGGGAGTTCACAAGTGAAATGTCAGGAAAGAGTCATAACATTTGGCACATTTTAGAAGGTGCCTTGTGATTTTGGGTGCTCGGCTGAAACAGGATATGGGTCAGATGTCTTTGATGTGCACAGGAGCTGCTTTTGGAAATATTAGCTGTGATGTCTCACATGTGCTGTAATCACATCATAGTCAACAGGGCACTGCGGGTCATGATGTAGCACATAATTTGCACCTGCAGTGTTTGCACAGAACGTTCCACTGTTGTTCTCACACCTGTGTAAATCAACATCTTTTCCAAGATTTAAGATGAGGACTTGTACAAAATTATGATGAGTAAGTTCATGTAGTGCATATTCACTGTAAAATTCCTGAATTATTACAGTTTGCACTGACATGACAGCATAAACCAAAGCTCGTGTCACTGTTTTCAAAGCGGTTTGACTTCAGACATCACATTTGCTACTAACTCCACAGTAAGTTGAGCCAAATGAGAATGAGATTTACATATTGTTTTTTAAAATGTTATTTTTTTTCATTTATTGTTATTTTTATTTCAAAAAATGTTGTCACATTTTGCTGTGCTCAGAAAACTTATTTTATAGAAGTATTATCTTGTTATGGTGAGATGTTTTCATGAGTCACACTATAGTGAGAAAAACAGCACTATATTTGTCAGCCCAGCAGCACTGATGGAGCTGTAGAAAAGAGCAGTGTCCCAGGCACTCCATGAATCTTTAACAAGGCTATCAGTACACCATTTAGACACTATAGTTATGGCTACATTAGGAATAACAGCTAAACCAGCTAAATGTGTCTTCCAAATCATTATTGCTAATGCTTAAGTACTAGATTTGGCAGAAAGAACTGAATTTCAATTTAAAATTGAATTTTAAATATCCCACACAGTAAAGCTGATCTGCCAGTGAAAAAAAAATTTGCTTTTGACCCTGTAAAGTGAGCACATAATTTTCTGACTCTAAAATAGTGTATGTGCACCTAATGGTGCCAACTGTAAAAGTAAAAATGAAAGAGGAAACTAAGAATTGACGGTATACCAAAGGATGCAAGTTTCTTAGGTCTCATATATTCCTTTCACAGTCTCACTACCATTACTTCCAATTCTTTTTAGTTCACCACACCAGAGAAGTGAGGTAGACAAAGTGAGTAAGTAAATTTTCCATCATTCACTTCTTTGTGTTATAGTGAGGATCAATAAATGCCCATTCAAAGGGATTGAATTTAAGCCACTCATTGGCCACTTGTAGCACTATTTTCTGTGGAATTTTTTTTTTTTTTTGCTTAGGGACCTGATTCGCCTCTGCTAATTTTTTTCCTCAAGGATTTGTGTTGCTTCACAGACAAAAAAAGCGCATACTTGAATGTACATAGCATTTAACAACAGATCAAATTCAATAAATCTGTTCGAACAGCTCCAAATTACTTCATTTATGCATCCTAATATTTTTTCCATCTATAGTTTCTTCTTTTAGCTGTCTTTTCAACAAAGAAGGAAATAAAGTTTAAGATCCTCTAAACATTGAAGAATAGAGCAACTGTGGCTACTCTTTCATCACCTGTAACCTTGTGAAGCATATTGCAATTCATTTATGTTTTCCCATCCAGATTTTCAGTGCTGGGACTCGCAGCAGTAGGTGTTTCAGCTGTTTGAACAGTACTGTACAGCCTGGCTATCAGGAAGGTCTGTTTCTGTTTGATTTAGTGTTTATTTTGGCAAAACCTCTGGATTTAATGTTTGGTACTCTAAAACAACTTTAAAACCTGCTTGGAAGTAAACCATTCAAGGTATGTACAAACAGATATATATCTGTGCTGGAATACAGCTCTGGCTTGGAAACAGGGTAACTATGTGGGCCTGAGCTAATAACCTAACTTGAAATACGAATTGATTTTACAAACTTGATTTGGTTCTCACCCACCTCCTCAGATGTGACTTCAGTTGTCACTCAGATCAGGCTCTACCTGGAATGCCAGAAAAATAAATAAGTTGCTAACTGAACACACCTGACTGCACAAAAGGATGTTCCATGTACGAAGATAGAAAGGAACCATGCAGCTGGGACTGTGGGGAGAAGGCAACCCGCCTTTCCAGCAGCAATTTGCTCTAAAATCAACTGTCAGCATTCACCCCTATAATGTAATACAAACTTAGAGGTTTAGTGCAATGTACCATTATAAATTAAACATTTAAAAACAAATGCATAAAACATTTTAATGAGAAAATATCTTAACTTTCTTGACATGGATAAACCTGCAGGATTCCAGCTTTCCTAGAGAAAGAATTTACAGGAGTAGTCAGATTTTGCATTTTATTTCTGTGAAAAGTTGCTGATTTTGTAGGAAAGTCTAGTCACATACCCTGCATGAGTGATAGAGAACTATGTATAGAGCTTCTTGCCTAGATAATTCATTGCAGTACCAATCCCATTCTGTAATGTTAATGGGATACTGTACAAGACTATGACTGTATAGGAAACCACTCTTAAATCCATTCATCTCCTTTCTATCACAACCACAAGAATACAAAGACAATGGCAGGATGGATTTTATGTCTATTCAGTTACA
This sequence comes from Sakesphorus luctuosus, assembly GCA_013396695.1. Taxonomy (NCBI): domain Eukaryota; kingdom Metazoa; phylum Chordata; class Aves; order Passeriformes; family Thamnophilidae; genus Sakesphorus; species Sakesphorus luctuosus. Next base: position 937,118 of record VWZD01001010.1, on the reverse strand, counting down.
CTTTGTACACAAAGAGAATACAAATACATTGTTAGCCTTCCTCTTTATTAATTGCCTCTCTAGCTATTGACTCAATCCCAGGTGGTATGTTTTTCAAAAGCATTAATAACCTCTTTGTGTTCTAGGTCAGTCTTCCTCAGTCTCTTCAGGTTGATAATTCTTATTTCAAGTCAATATTACAATGACTCTTCCAACATTTATTGTAGAGTTAAAGGTGTTCATATATGGTAATAGCAATAAGCAGGTTTAATCCAGCATGTTTTGAAAGAGTCTCTCTATTCATGTCTAAAAATCAACCCTGAGTGTCATGCCCAGGGCCTGTGTAGACTGACTGCCTTCATCTGGGACATGACCTGTCTGTGGCCTAGGAGGTACCCATTTTCCCTGTCCATACAGGAGACCAAGACCGATGGCATGCATCCAGTTCTTGCCCCAGCTGAGACAAAGAAAAGATTTGCACCCAGGCCTGAGAGCTAGGAAGCATTACACAGTCAGCATTTTTATTTTGGCCAGAAAACACTGGGAACTGAAACAGCTAGGAAGAGTGACTTGTGGTGGCTGGGAGGAGGGGGTCTCACAGATCCCAGGTACCTTGATGCTTTTGACATTCTGAAAGTTATTCTCTGATTTCTCTTTGACATGGGCTCTACTTTTTCAGCTCTTTGCAGACCCACTGATTTTGCAGTCACAAAGTATCACAGCATGATGGCACAGCATGATGGCACAGCACTGCTGTTCCAGGCAGATGGCGGCTGCTGTCTGAGGAGCTGTTGTTATGTCCAATTCTGTATTTCTGCCCGTACTCATGGAGCCCAGAATTTACTTTGGAAATCACACATATAATCAAGGTCCATCACAGCCGCAGTACCTTGTTTATTTGCCCCTCAGACTTCAACTAGCCTTTTGATTTTTTTGAACCTCATAAATTCTCTTTCTCCTGTCTAATACTGCTAACACAATTCACTGCAGTCTCCTCAGTAAACCAGAATCTGTTTCTGTACTTGAAGCCATCTCTCCCTGAAGCCATCACAGGGCAGTTTAGCTGCCTGTCAGTCTTTCAAAAGCACAGTAGCATTAATTCCACACAAAGGCATATCTGAGAGGTAATGGCTTCCCATATCTGAAACAGTGGAGAACCAGTGCTTGAGGTTGTATTAAAACTCAGATAAAATAGCCGAAGAGACTACCAGCATCCTGTTGTCTTAGAGGACAGATGGATCCAGCTGGGGTTACTGGTTTTGTTCATGTTTCTGAGCCTTCTCTGGCCCTTACAGAGCTAGGAAGGAGCCTTGTACTGTCATTGTGCATTCATCAAAACCTGCCGGGCTGGGAAAAGTGCTGGTCCTGACATGGTTTGTGTGTCCTAATAATACTCAGCCTAAATTAAAAATATCCTTGCAGGTTAAGTAAAAAGTACCGTGGAGCATCAGAAAAGTTACTGGAGCAACACAGAATCAGTTTAGGTCCTACATGGCCAGAGCAAATAAATGTGGTAGGACCCAGTTTGAATCCAGGGGGATCAGGTTGCTGTGACATTTCTGAGTGTTTCTAGCTCTGAAAGTGCCTTGCAGGTTTGCATGAGCTCATTCCCTGTAGGGCCAGCTGTGCTTTTTTATTCCATCTCCGAGCCATATGGAGAGCAGTCACAGCCTTCTCGAATTCACATGCCAGGGCTGGAAAGGGATGCTCTCCCATGCCTGCTGGACCTAAACTGTCATATGCATGTTAAGCATGGACAATCCACAGCCAAAATTATATCATCATGGCTACAAATGTCTCAAAACAATTTAAAAAAATCATGATTTATTAATTTGCCTCTTATCTGTTATACCCTGATAGATCCAAAGGACTTTCACGGCCTGTTAGTCTCATGTTATCTAGTTTTAGGTAGAGTATCTGTGAGGTGGAGTATGATTTAATGTCTCTTTCAATTTTCACCTACGTAAATGTAGGTGCTTTCCCTTCAAGAAGGTGAGTTTCTGGGACCATTCAAAAAGGTTTTTATCATTCATCTCTGGCTGATGGGGATTTGCCCTTATTTACCTCCTGCTGCCTTTAGAAACTGTGGTAAGTGTTCCTCGTTGTGGGCACTTAGACAGCAATGTTAGAGTTTGCAAGCCTTTAAAGGTGTGTTTGTAAAACTGTTCATGGTGTGTTTAGTCTTGGATTCTGGGAAACAGGTTTCACCCATGTTCAAAAACATTTCAGCCAGGCATCCATGTACTTAAAACATCATCTTTAAATTTAAAGTACAACTCACGGGGTGTGGCTTAGAAGGTAATTGAGTTTTTATCAAGTCAGATTTTACTTTAGAAATGTATTGCTCTCTTTAAGCAAAACTTAAGATGGTACTGTGTAAAACAAATTCAGATATGGTAGAAAAGTATATCAGTGTTCCCATGATAAATACAGTTTCGGCTGCAATATTTGCACTCGGACCTATTTTCTGCCTTTGAAAAGGCAGTGGGTCAAAAGACAGATAAAATTGTTTGAAGTGAATCATGCAAGTTCCTTTATGATTGTTATTTTCTGTGTGGAAACACTGACTGAAGTTCATGACAAAATGTTACACTAATTTTGTTGGTTTTGCATGACAATTGCGCTGCTTTAGACTGAATAAAAATACTGACAATATCCCTTACTGAATTTCTTGATTACTGTAGCTACTACTTCATGAAGAATAGTATAAAAAATAAAATAGAACAGTATGCTATAGAAAGTTGCTTGTCTGAAACCAGTTTACTATTATAAGTGTAGTATTCCATCCGATTTTACATAGTTTCCACAGAGTGACACAAAAGGGTAACATCAACCAAGCTGGGATTTGCATTATGTCTCCAGGGTATTCTAGAGAAGGAAAATAAAAGTAGATGTATGGTGTCGGTTTGGGGTTTTTTTTTCCTATTCGTTAGCTTTCTTTACATTGGATAATTGAAGCACTTGGAAAAGCGAAAATTTTTATTTTTCAGTAGTAAGTTTAGGAATCTTTGTCTGAATTATGCTAGTAGAAGCTTTATAGTGGCATATTTTCTGTACCTAAAAGCCCTTCAGAATATATAAAGTTGTAATGNAAAGCAAGAAAACAAATCAACAACCACCACTCCAAACTCTTCCCATGTTTAACATGTTTATGCTAATTTTAGGAGTTACTCGGTAAGGACAAAACCAACAAGTCTGAATAAAGTCTGCAAGCTTTTTCAACACTGTGTTCTCAACTCCAAAGATAGATATTCAGGACAGTAAGACCAGGGTGTGGATATACTCCTTATATATTCCTTGTACAAAACTGAAATAAACACCTACTTTTTTATCTACTAAGAAATAGTTTTCAATCAGTAAAACCAAATAAATAGTTAGATCTGTTTTAACTCTGGAACTGAAGAACAAGATAAAAGATCAGAAATTCCTGAGAAGAGTTAGAGGCTGTTGAAACCTCTCCCAGCTGTCCTCAATCTCTGCTTAGTAAGGGCTGCCAAATATCAGTAACACAAATGTTCAGTTCACAAATAACAAGATACTGTGAGGCACTCCATTAACCTACTCTCAGCTGATTAACACCTAGCATCTGAAGTTGATTCTCTTCCCACTATGTTTAGTTAGAATATTTTCAACAAAAAACAGAGGCTCTTGTTTGGTTTTTTGGTTTGGTTTGGGTTGGGATTTTTCCCCCCACTATTTCTTTACATTTCTATTCCATGACATCGTTGTGCCCTGAAAACTGCTAAACGAAACCAGTCAACTATTGAAACGCATACTCTTTTAATAGAATAAAAATGGACTCCCAAGAGATGAAACAGAATTTTAGGTACAAA